>OZ024909.1:63756267-63781267 GCA_964017125.1 Flabesymbios commensalis | reverse complement strand
CGTAAAACAGAGCTATTATATTAGACATTAGAAAAATAATATCCAGAATCAGGGAAAGTAGGATTGAAAACCGCAAAATCACAGAACCACAGGTATATAGCTAGAGATAACTAATAAAAATAGGAAATAAGGCGACAAACAAAGATATCCAAAATAATGGGAGAATAAAACAAAGAAATAACTACCATAGGAGGGGATACTATAGATTCAGATATTAAAGACGGACAATGAAGACGAAGACAAATATACAAAAAGAAAGCATTATGATGATCCCATAGACTTAGATATCAGCCATGAAGAGGATAATGATATAGAAGGAAATGATAAAGGTGAATATACTGACTATATAAAGCTGACAAAATACAAACATATGTGTTAATTCATCAAGCTCTTCTGATTATGTTGATCTACCTTCAGAAGTATAGCGCATGCAATATTCTGGCTGAAAACTGCCAATACAATGATATTCAATATCACAAAATTGACAAAATAATATCAAATTAGATATTTTATATATAATGTACTGGATTTTACATACCGGCCTATGAAGTGAGTGGCGCAGGAAACAAAATATAAAAATAAGTTTAAAGACCATTTGGGTACATATGAAGGGTAATAAACCCCTAAAGCGCTGAAAGTTTTTAATAAAAACCATCATTAATGGCTTAGTTAGCATTTTTAGATTTATTTGATTAGCTATGTTACGGGACTACGGTCACTATATAGTGCACTCGTACAGCGCAGGTATCGACTTTAGACGTCAGAATCTGACGTCTCTAGACGCATAAGGGTTAATTTCAATAGTACTCTCCACATACCAATGGCGATATACAGCTGTCTGGTAATCGTGTATTCTAATACAAATAACATGAACATTTTGGCGGGCTGGTGAAAATAAACAAAACTGCTTCAAAACTTGTTGAAGTTTTATAGAGAAACCCTTTGATAAACACTGGCTGCAAAAAGTTATGGATTTTCTTGAGAAAGACAAGTGTGATGGAATAGCAACCTGGTAGAATTTAAGCTGGAATTGACCAAATAATGGAGAGGAATGGAATGGCTGATACAATATGATAAGCGACAGATTTTATGAGGACCAAACAGGTGGATAAAGTAAATTCTAACAAACCAAACAATAAAGTACACCATCAGGTGAGGTAAATCAAAGCCATCTCAGTATTCGACCCTAACCTAATCATCTATATTACAATTATACCTTAACCCTTTCAGTGCGGGGACCGTCTTTATACGCCAGAATCTGACGTCTGTAGACGTCAGATTCTGGCGTATAAAGACGGTCCCCGCACTGAAATAATTTACATTTTTCTAATGGTTGTAAACCCATAACATGAATATTCAAATGAGCGGAAAGAGCTAACTAAGACATTCATGATGTTTTCAAACAGGTAAAAAACATTTGGTCCCCATGCTTTATACAAAAATATCCCAACGCTTTAAGGATAAACCCTTACCACGCCAAAATACTTTTGTATAAACGAAGGAAACCAAAGGATTTTTACCTTGTAATCATCGTAAATGTCTTAAGCGGGGATCTGACCGGGCTAGCGACTATTTGTCGACAGCCAAATTTGTGAAATTCCAAAAATCTTCCTCGAACATTCCTAAAGTTTCTCGACTATTTGGGGACCTGACATTTTTACCCCAAATCCCCAAACAGTTGCTGTTTTCCCTCAATATATTCGCCAAGTTGTGGCAAACTATTCGCCGGGTTCGCAGAATATTCACGTAATCATCGCCACATTCACCACTTGTTCACCAAACAGTTATCAAGTAATGAAATGAATCGGGCTTTAGGCCACCTTTGTGCACATATAGGCTAAACTGGGCCAGGAGAACCTCCTGAGGATGGTGAGATGATTGAGATGACACTGTCCTCCAGACACAGAATTCGAAATTCGAGCCCTGGCGGTCTGAGGCCGAGCACGCTACCTCTCGGTCATAGAGGCTCCCCACAATACTGACTTTCACACGTGGATGGGGAAGAAACATTTTTGTTTCTTTCAAACCGCCGAGACCGGGAACCGAACCCCGAACTCTGGCGTGAAGGGCAGCGGTGCTAACCACTACCCTAGGGCCCCCGCCCAGTTCTCAAGTAGTCTCCAATTCGCCGCTTGATCGCCACGCTCGCCAATTAGTCGCCAAATGTTTGCGGAACCATTTCAGAAAATGAAATAAATGGGGTTTAAGGCCACCTTCGTGCACATATAGGCTAAACTGTATGGGCCAGGATAAGTTCCTGAGGATGGTGAGATAAATGAGATGACACTGCCCTCCAGACACAGGATTCGGAATGCTAACCCTGGCGGTCTGAGGCCGAGCTCGCTACTTCTCGTTTATGCACGAAGGCACCCCACAATATTTGTTTTTTACGAGTGAGCAGGGAATAGACATTTTGTTTCTTAGAAACTTGAATGCCAGAGAGGGGTTGGAACCCGCGATCTCCGACTTTCCAAGCAGGCAGCTCTAACCATTGCACCAGGACACCCACGAACTAGAAGCTGTTCTGACAGCAAATGTCGCATGTGGCGATTATTACGAATATTTAGCGAACGTTCAGCAAAAATGTCACCAAATGTTCCCCAAATAGTCCCCAAATTGTAACATAATGTTCACCAAATATTCCCCAACCGTTCGTCACCTTCATTTTTTTTGCGTCCAGGAAAATCACAGGTTCCCCCAATAATCGCCGGAATTTTGAACATTTCCAAAACTTTGGGCGAGCATATAGAGAACGTTCAGTGAACACTGAGAACACTTGGAGAAAGAGGAGGACGTTTGGTAAAAACTTTGGGAATGTCTGGTGAAGATCTTAGGAATTTCTCAAACTTGGCATTCGCCAATGTGTTGCGAAATAGTTGCCAGCCCGGTGCGATACCCCTTATCAGTCATCAACTGCTAGCATCTAGCAAGGACATCATGTAAATTTCTTCAATCAGCGTACAGTTGGTGACAAAGTGTTCGCCATTGTCGCCAAATCTTCGCCGATTTACCCATCGCCAAACGTTCGCCAATTGATTGCCGTTTGGCAAGATCTCTGCCCTTTCCGCCTAATTTGTATACTTATGTAATTCTTTCAGTGCGAGGATCAACTTTAGACGTCAAAATCTTACGTTTACAGACGTCAGATAATATAGACAAATTCGTTACAAATAAAAATACATGGTGATATTTGATACACGTACACGTTTTAGCATAACTGTGAAGAAGAAGAAAACGAAGAAAAAGAAGATGTTTATTCAACAAGGAGAATATAATAAAAGCAAGTAAATGAGTTTACAGTGACTCTAGCATGAAGACAACACAATAGGGCCTAGATGATTTCATTAATATAGAATATAACATTTTGAAAGTGGTATGTGAACAATAGAAATTGGAGCTATACATGTGAATCAAATGAATAAAATATGTTTTTATCAAGTTTAATGTTTAAATAATAATTATGTACAATAAGTTATTACAAGAAGCAGAATATTTGTCTATAAATTTTAATTTTATATTAATTTAAAACTCGTTGACACTGTGTGGATACGTCATTGATAATGACCGTGGCATTTCATTCACAGTGTTTGGCATTTGCTACCGATCACAAGCTTAGACAGAATTATGCTTAACAAAAGGCACACGTAATTTATGTTATTGTCTTGTATTTGGGTATGGATTTCATCTGTTATGCCTAAGATTGAGTTCAAAATTCAATTATACTATTTTTTAAGTATAATAAAAAAAACTGGGGCGAAATATGCTATTTATTTTTGAGAAGATTCAATGTTTTAAATATTAGATTTATACGAGACATGCGATATTCCTATTAGTACTGTTTTTCGTAGTTGTTGGATTTGCTTGTTTTCGCTGCCGCATAAAATAATACAGTAATAAATATGTCGTATTAATAAAGAGGTTATCAACAGTATATTGTGCAGGGTTGTGAATTGTAGTTTTTAAGAAATAATGTATTTTGATTCAGCTAAATTAAGTGATAATTTGTTAACTTTCAACCTGGTGCTTATTTTTTTAAATCCTGTTTTTTAAAACTGTATCTTCCCACCCTTTGTTGAGATTGCTGAAGTTAGCGAATAATGCAATATCGTCTGCGTAAATAAAAAATGTAATAAATAATTTTGTGGAAAAAGAAATATTGTTTAAATAAACAATGAAAAAGGGAGGGCCCAGAATGGAACCTCGGCAAAATAAATGTTTGCAAAGGCTGGTTAAGAGTGATAGTATTTACAACTTGATGTCTGATTGTTTTGTTAATGGTTTCTTTTTATCGATTGAAAACCTGAATTGAACATATGTATTGAGAAACACAACTCCATAAATTAAATAAATCAGCCTGTGAATTTAGTGATATATGATTGTATTCAAGAAACGTGACAAACAGAAAAATAGGATTATTGCTATTTGAATAAGAAGTTAAAACTTAACTTCACGAGGGGTGATCTGTAGTGATCATGGTGTAATTGCCATAACTTGACTGATAAATTAAATTTTTCAAATGACAATTTAGACATTTTTGGAGCACGATTAATATAAATTTCTAGTTCAGACGTCGGTAAATCTAAAATGTGAAAATAATAATATATAAAAAACAAATGGCAAACCTATTTTGAATCTAGCCATTAAGATAGCTCGTATATTCTACCCTAAGACCACTCTGCATAGAGATTAGCTGCTAGTAAAAGCACATTGTACGACAATATTATTGATATTTGTTTACGCAATAAGAATGTTCTCAAAAGCAAAAGTAGCAAAATTTACCATACAAAAGCACAAACTAATTAGATATATGTAGGCAAATATGCGTAAATCTAATTACCTATGTTAGTTATGCTAAGTAAATATCAAATAATAATTATTATAATAATAGTATTATTATATAACAAAAAACCTATTAATGTGCTTGCTGGAATACCCTCAGGGGTAGACAACTATATCTGTGCAATCACGAAGTATTCAACCATTGCTAGTTTAATGTTGGGCCATTGTCTGCGACGCTGGTCCAGTATTAAACCAGCATCCATTTGGCTGCTGGTATACCTTGCATCCAAATCAAACACGACACCTTGATACAGTGTTGAACTAATACTAATTATAATAGTAATAATAGTAATCATATTATAGCATTTGTAAAGCGCCTAAATCCGACCTCAAGACGTTCATGGGCGCGTAACAGTGATATTTATTATCTATTTACATAACTAGTTAAAATGATACTAATAGAATTATGTTGAATTAACAAAACTAAGAAACACAGGGACAAGTCAGTATATTTAGGGATGTGTGTGTGTGTTTTTATCATATTTTAACGTTCAACCCTAAAAGCTTGGCAGAAGAGATATTTTTCAGTTGTGACTTGAACGATGATAATGTTTCAGCACACTTGATAGCATGCGGCAGTTCATTCCACAAGGCCGGACCAGCAACTGAGAATGCCCGACTTTCATACGTGTCTAATCTGGTCCTATCTACAGTTAATAACGCCTGGGAAGCGGAGCGCAGAGTCCGTGATGGTTGATGACTGCGTAGTAGAGCTGACAGATATTGAGGTGTAATACCTCGTATGGAGCGATACGTCAGTACTAAAAGTTTGAAAATAATTCGTGTATGCATAGGCAACCGGTGGAGCTCTTTCAGAACAGGCGTGATAGAATCACATTTTTCGGGTAGGTGTGATAATTCTTGCAGCCGCATGTTGAACCATCTGCTGCATCTTAATGTTGGGCCGACGTCGAAGACGGTGTGCCAACATTATCCCAACATCGAATCAATGTTTTATGTTTAATGGAATTGATGTCAAATCCTCAGCTCACCTCTTATCGGACAACAATCATGCTCTGTGCGTTTCATTCTCATATTTCTTAAAAATAAGTCAACAGAAAAAGTTTAATTTTAATCAATGTTTGATTTCAAATTCTATTTTAATTTTAACATTAAATAAGTAAGGAAAAATAGACAAGCGTCAACATGTGACATTATGTTTTTATTAATTAGTCATGGAAAGAAGCCAGTTCATTATGCGCGTGTAAAAATATTATGATGATATTTAATTAATTTCAGATTGTGATTATTGTATTTTCAGTTTATTTTATTACTTTACTTACAGGTGATTAACACTAAAAAAGCCCAAATTAATTTGCATGTTTATACATTCTTCAATCGTTTGAAACTCTCTCTCAGTAACCTTCCACAACTTCAAGTGTGTTCTCTAATTTGGACGTCAAATCAATGTTGATCATAAGATTACATCTGACAGCAAATATCTTAACCGATGGTTTGAAGAATCAACAATTTGAAAAAGTCCCCTAGCCACCAGTAATTTATCCTCTAGAACTCCGAGATATTTAATTTAATCTCATCATCAAAAGCTGCGTCTCGCTAACGCGATTCACAGCTTCAGGCGTCTTAAAATACTTGGATTTGTAAAATTTAGGTCGAAGTGTTTATAAGTTTAACAGATTCTTTACAAAAGTGGCCACATAAATGCGAGTAACAACACAGAAACTATGTACATAAACTTAATATTGTGGAAACTAGAGTTCTTGGGGTTAGAGATTCAAATTGATTGCTAACTTTCCTATCGTGATTATACTTCCAACACGTGCTACTTGGAAAAAAGTCTAATCAGATTAAATTGGGACGGAAACGAAAATATTGATTAATAATATCATACAGTCATGAACTATAAATAAGTGAGCCTAATCTGTTAGAATCAATACCTTTTAATTTCATTACCATTTCAAAATCACGTCCTAGTTATTAGAGGCTATCCAGCTTGTTCACAATAGGCTATCTACTATCTTCATGTGGCTCACACGCACAGCGACTACATGGTCTTAGTGAGAGTCATCCTGACGAAGAAATGACACGACTTTTTGTATGTACTCTTCTGTATAATATTTTGTTTGTCTGTCTGTCTCTCTGCACATTTTTGTACAAACATAATAAGCATATGGGATGGAAAGCAATCTGTATTATATTGAGTTTTGTTAAGTTTTTTTTTCCTTTCAACATAGAAATGAGTTTTTATTTCCACCTGTTGCTAATCGAAGATTGTTTCTACCACACATGTCTAACATTCAGCTAATACCCACCCGTCATACAATGCTGTTCAGCAAAGCCAAAGTGAAAAAATGTTTTTAAAAAACTCACTTACACTAACAGTAACTCGTCTTCTCACCCTCACTGATGGTGTTTCCACTATGAGACGTATAGCGGAATCAGCCAATACAGCACTTGTCTAAAGAATAAGGTGTTGACGAGTGCTGTATTTCCCAATACCACACTCAAATGAACACCGTTTGCATATCTTCTCATACTCTGCGCAGTGATTTTCACTATGAGACGTATATCAGGTTCGATACCATGACAATAAATATTATCGCAATGATATCTTTACCGGGTGTAGATCTTCATACGCAAACGTATAAATATTTACACCGGATGTATATATTTACCTGCTATATGTAGGTATACAATCTGACCAGGTTGTAGCACATACAACATTTCAGAGCATGCACGTACACAATAAGAAAAACGGGATTATGGACATATCAACAAACGAAGCCATTTGGTCTCCATGGTTTATACACACATATTTCAGGGCTTTAAGGTGTAATTGACCGGGCGGGGGCCCTGGTGCATGCAGTGGCTAAAACTGCCTGCAGGGAAAGTCGGAGATCGTGGGCTCGAACCCCGCTCTGGCATTCGAGTTTCAAAGAAACAAAATGTTTCTTCCTCGCTTACTTGTAACGATTCAATATTGTGGGGAACCTCCGTGACCGAGAGGTAGCGTGCTCGACCTCAGACCGCCAGGGCTTGAATTTCGAATCCTGTATCTTATCTGGATTGCAGTGTCATCTCATTCATCTCACCATCCTCAGGAGGTTATCCTGGCCCAGTTTAGCCTATATATGCACAAAGGTGGCCTGAAATCCCAATCATTTCATTCTTGCACGTTGACTGACACAATATTAACTGACTAATGGCTCATTCACACTATTAGCGGCATGGCACGGCGCGGGGTGGCGCGGAGGGGCGCGTCGTGATATTTTCTGTTCACACTGCAAGCGTCATTTTACACAGAACAATACGTGGGTAGAATTTCAGCGTTTTTCGGATAATTTAATGCGACACAATCAGGCTAATATAAAAACAAATCATTATTTTTTTGGGCTCATTAAATCCCTTAATATGTCTATAATATGTGAACATGTCCATAGACTATACTTGCGTAAGTTTTTTTAATGTTGTGTTGCGCATTTACCAGTTAAGCGAGAAATAAGGACGAAATTTAATTTCAGACATGCATGTCCAAAACAGGAAAGAGAAGAATAACTGATAAACTGAGATTTTGGCACCCTTGCTACGTTGCCACAGCAACCCAGAATTTAACACTTCCGCAGCTCACATATTATAAACATATTATTAAGCCAAAATAAAATTTTGTTTTTGAATGATTTTAGCCTGATTGTCTCGCTTTAAGTGCAAAATTTATTGATCTAAATTCTGCTCGCGCCGTGTCGCTCTACGCGGCGTATGATGTGAACAAACTTACTTATATCAGTGTTGCTACGCGTGTGTGACCTTAACCACTAACATGGAGTGTTGTCACATAGATTTGACTCCGTTATGAAATATATCACTTTATTTTTTAACGGAATTATGCTCTCGAATGAATGTATAGTTTATATAATAATATATAAACTGTGTAAGTTTAAACGTTATTTATTTTACAAAACGAATACAAACCCCATATTGAGCCGCTAGCTGTGCAAAACGCTCCAAAAAGAAAACGAGATCTAATCGCGTCTATATTTGAATTTTCAAATTTAGCGTTTTAACCGTTTAAGCGAGGGGGACCGTCTTCATACGTTAGAATCTGACATCTGTAGACGTCAGATTCTGACGTATAAAGACGGTCCCGCACTGAAAGAATTAAAATATTTATAATGACCGTAGACCCGTAACATAGGTATTCACATGAAGCGGAATGAGGTAACTAAGACATTTATTATGTCTTCAAATTAAAAAACCATTTAGTCTCTAAGGTTTATACAAACAATATTTCAGCGCTTTAATCCTTTAGCCGCAAATTATTCGATTATAATTTTTACCCACTTGAAGTTGTGTCTCGCTGACGCGATCCACAACTTCAAGTGAGTGAAAATTATTCAGATTTGACAAAATGCAGGTCAGCAAATTTCAAATTTTGCTGATTATTGTCACTTTTTATCTTTAATCTGTTTAAAAGCTGATATGTAATGTGCTAATAAAAAATGTAAAAAACGAATATGGACGGCACCAGCGGTTAAAGGGTCAAGGGTTAAGGTTAAGTGCTAACTCGGGAGCTTTGACTTACTAACCAAATTAACACCTCTACTTTTCCCCGGAGAGCAGACTGCAAAATGCAACTCTCTGTGCCGAAAGCTGTTTTTTGTGGCGATAATTAGATGGGCAATGCGTACGAAACGTAATTAAACTGACATTATCTGAGGAAGCAACCACGTTTTTATTTGAATTATCGTTTTTAGATCATTAGTCGAGTAACTGGAGTTTTAAAACGAATCGTGTTGCTTAATAATTATTTTACAAAGAATCAATTAATTACACAGGCTTAACCATCTGCCCCGAAGTGTTTTTTCTCGTTGTCGGTAATCTTATCATACATGTATGCCAGATAAATGAGGAAAACTTTCATAACTCATGTAATAAAATAACTGTTTTTTATGATATAGCCTAATATATATAAAGCTATATTTTTACGAGGGATTGCATAGGTATTATGTTGAAAGTGAATGAACGAATGAATGAGCGAACGAACAAACGAACGAACGAACAAATAAATGAATGAATGGATGAATGAATAAATGAATGAATGAATGAATGAATGAATGAGTGAATGAATGAATGAATGAATAAATGAATTAATTAATTAATTAATTAATTAATTAATTTAATGAACAAGCGAGCGAACGAACGAACAAACGAATGAATGAATGAATGAATGAATGAATAAATGAATGAATGAATAAATGAATGAATAAATAAATGAATGAATGAATGAATGAATGAATGAATGAATGAATGAATGAATGAATGAATGAATGAATGAATGAATGAATGAATAAATGAATGAATGAATGAATGAAAAAATTAATTAATTCAATGAATGAGCGAGAGAACGAACGAACGAACAAACGAACAAACGAATGAATGAATGAATGAATGAATGAATGAATGAATGAATCAATGAATTAATGGATAAATCAATTAATTAATGAATCAATGAATGAATCAAAGAATCAATAAATCAATGAATGAATATCGTCCTAATTGAGTTAGCCCCCATTTGGGGATTCTCAATAAATATATTTTAAATTTGTGCCGCGATCAATTTTCCATGGCAGTAAACCTCTCCATTACGATACTGTGCATGTTGGAGCCGACATACGAATACTATATAGATCTGTTCACATGTCTCTGAAATATATATCAGCAACGAAACATTCTGCTCCACAAAAAAATCAGTTCGAAATGTTCCATGCACAGTTGTATCTTCATCCATCAGCCTTGAGGACAAAAAATCTAACAGCCCAACATTATGTCAAGAATTAGCATAATCATCCTAAATATCTGTATAAATTTTTCCACAGCGGCAGTGCTAATTAGAAGATACATTTCATGTTACTGTATATGCTTCTTATATTAAAGTAAGTTCTACGTAATAACGTGGTAGTCTGTGTATACTTCATTTCGTTAATAAAATATCCATCCATCCATTTTTTCATCCATCATTCCATTCATTTATCCCCACCATCCATACATTCAATTATCCACCCATTTATCCACCATCTATCCATTCATCCAGCATTTCATCCATGCTTCTATTGATTGATTGATTGATTGATTGATTGATTGATTGATTGATTGATTGATTGATTGATTGATTGATTAATTGATTGATTGATTGATTGATTGATTGATTGATTGATTGATTGATTGATTGATTGATTGATTGATTGATTGATTGATTGATTGATTGATTGATTGATTGATTGATTGATTGATTGATTGATTGATTGATTGATTGATTGATTGATTGATTGATTGATTGATTGATTGATTGATTGATTGATTGATTGATTGATTGATTGATTGATTGATTGATTGATTGATTGATTGATTGATTGATTGATTGATTGATTGATTGATTGATTGATTGATTGATTGATTGATTGATTGATTGATTGATTGATTGATTGATTGATTGATTGATTGATTGATTGATTGATTGATTGATTGATTGATTGATTGATTGATTGATTGATTGATTGATTGATTGATTGATTGATTGATTGATTGATTGATTGATTGATTGATTGATTGATTGATTGATTGATTGATTGATTGATTGATTGATTGATCGATCGATCGATCGATCGATCGATCGATCGATATGATTGATTGATTGATTGATTGATTGATTGATTGATTGATTGATTGATTGATTGATTGATTGATTGATTGATTGATTGATTGATTGATTGATTGATTGATTGATTGATTGATTGATTGATTGATTGATTGATTGATTGATTAATTGATTGATTGATTGATTGATTGATTGATTGATTGATTGATTGATTGATTGATTGATCGATCGATCGATCGATCGATCGATCGATCGATTGATTGATTGATTGATTGATTGATTGATTGATTGATTGATTGATTGATTGATTGATTGATTGATTGATTGATTGATTGATTGATTGATTGATTGATTGATTGATTGATCACATTGCATTTTAAAATCTAATTTTGGTTCAGCTCCTGTATAATCTACTTATATGCATTATTTGAAAGTTTAGTTTATAAGCGCTATGTGCGTGATTTTGAGCTGTTTGCATTTTTTAGCTGATGTCGTTTTAAAGCTAGCTCAAGCCAGATGAGCCTTCAATTAAATATACATGTGCCAATATGCTACATTTAATTTAAAGCTCAACAGAAGTGACCTTCAGAATGGGCCTAGTTTGAACTAGACACCCCATTTTATATATCACGAGGTTACATTTGCGCCAATCCCTCGAAACAGTAAAAAAACAACTGCCCTTTTGTCCGCATTTTTATTTCGGCATGGCATTTCATTTCAAAGTTGTCTTCAAACACCTCGAATCGGTAGTAATTCGCCAATATACCATACATCTTATTTCGTTGAAACTTGCTGAGACTTGTCAAGCCCTCTGCACTTTCGACATCTATATGAAACCAAAATGTTGGCATAGGCCGCAACTGATCTCAAATTAAATCATTTAAGACAAAGCTATTCTCCAACCCCATGTTTCCATATCAAAGAGAGAGTTGCCAGATATTAGATTGAGAATGTACTGACCGACCTGTTGGGGCTGAAAAATATTTTATTAATCAAAATTTGGTTAATATGTGTGAATGATAAACCTACTGTTTTTAAATTAATAACACACAGTCTAACAGACAGACTCAGTCTGATCGTTGTTGTAGAGTGACGGACGTGGAGATGAAAACGCATGAAAACAAAATTTAATATTCGAGAAAAATCGCGAAAACAAAATTATTAAAAGCGAAATCTCGAGAAAAATAATAAAAATAAGTTCAGATTTTCTTACGAGCGAACAATTCAGAGCCTAATACATGTACAGTGTCATTATTTTATCCAGAAAAGCTAGCAAAAACCTTGAAGTTATTCGAAATAAGAGTAGGGTATAGTCCCGTCTTTAGGCTTCCTTCTGTCGCGATATTGCTTTTATGTGCAGAAAGCGACGTGAAGCAATATACTCCATGGGGATTCTCCAGGCATCTACTGAATCCTGGACAAAACCCTCAGGTATATGAATGAATGAATGGGGTTTGAGGCCACTGTTGTGCTAAACTGGGCTAGGAGATCTTCTTGAGGATGGTGAGATGACTCAAATGACACTGAACTCAGGTACAGAGTAGCTGCACATCTGGTGGCGCCCCCAATCGTCTGGTCGCGAAACCAGCCTGAACTGGTGAAGAGTGAGTTGAAACTTTTACTGCTAACGTAGTACGCTCGCTCACTCACATACACTGCTTAGATTGTTAGCTTCTCGTCAATAATCGCCAGTGTCTGGAGTTTGGCGTCTCGCGTTCAGCCGCCATTTTCTGGTCTGTGTTTGGTCAATTCCCACCATCTTCATCTGGTGACTATAATTTTCAAACCCAAGCAAATATATCAAATATATCATAAAGCCCGCCCCCGTAGGTGTGCACTGGTGAATCAACGTGTATTGAGCAGTTGGCGAAAAAAACGTTTTCTTGCATTAGGAAGGTTTAGTAATGACCGTATACTATTACCTGATTCATCAGTATCTCCCTATTTTAGTGGGACTATTGGTCAAATGATTGAAAGGATAAGCCACACACCCTATTGCTGAGTTTATCTTTTCTTTTCCTTCTAAAAATGTGTGTTTTTTGTATAATATTTTCGTGCTATTTGTATAACCACGATTCACCCATATATTGTGTCTGTACCTGCCTTAGAGCGCCTATAATCACCTATTTCTCCGATAAACTGCCGAATCAAATATGCTACATATCTCGAATTATTTAAAGCAGCCCCTTGGGATGACATCAATTTTCGTTTTTAGTTTTGTAGTGAAGTAGTGTATACCCCAGATCATTATTTTATTTTTTTCGGAGTTTTTAGATTTTTACAAATATTTCTTATTAATATTTCGATGAAACCGCTTAAAACCCAAACAATTTTTGTATACCTAAACACATGCTGAAGGACGATTGAATGTTCCTACAACGCTGGGCCACATGTTGAGACACCAATCAGACACCAACTAGCGGCGATTGCTTTGATCTCCTCGGCCAAGACGTGGGAATATGTGGTGTGAAGTGCTGTATATTGCTGACTTGTTTTGTTTACATGGCAATATACGACCTGGAAATATAACTATTTCACTCTATTCCGGTGCTTTAAAATTGTTTTTTGACTTTTTTGTATTTTTAGTTCAGATGAGTAGGCTATATAGCTTCATATAAGTTAAATTTTCAAAATTGACACCATTGAAAATGTCTCATCCCAAGGGGTCCCTTTAATTAATAAACGTTGTTATTTTCAATTATAGGCTGTATTATTTCATCCCTTTGATGATGGCAATCAATTGAATGAATACATCTTATTTCTGCTGATCCAGATAATAATGTTTTATGCGAGTCATCACATTTGAATCACTTTCCATTATTGCATCAGTTGATGAAACTTGAGGTACATTTCCCATATAAATTTCTAGTACAGACATTTTATGACATGACCTCACACAAATTGTCACATGAACTATCTCAACTGTTTTATTGTCATAGAGGTGTCCTGTACAGCAAATCTTAAGTAATTCGAGTGGTGGAAAGTATTTAAATCGATGATGGCATTTTCCCCATTGTCACCCATGTTAAAATGCCTATGTATTATAGTGTTTGATGCGCACCTAAATGGTTCAAAACTATTCACAATCTACAAGAAACATTGAATTCATACATACCAGAAACTTCGAATTTATACATACAGCATTAATTGATGCAATATAGTACATGATCAAAAGGGCTTCACCACAAATGAAAATGGTTCCCACATAATTCAATAAAAAAAACCAGTCAGATCGAAGAATATGTAATCATTGAAAGTGATGTCCTGTTATTTGACAAATGAAATAAAAGTAATTGGGTACTAGGCCACTTTTGTGCACATATAGGCTAAATTTGGCCAGGGGAGCATCCTGAGAATGGTGAGTTAAGTGAGATGACACTGCGCTCCAGATACAGAACTCGAAATTCAAATCCTGAAGGTCTGAGGCCGAGCATGCTACCTCTCGGTCACGGAGGCTTCCCACAATACTGAGTTATTTGACACAGACTTTGTTACGCTATTTTATTCACATTTACCTGCATTGGGTAACGTTTTTTTAAAACACAGTGACAAAACGAAGAAAAAAGGAGCAGACTAATTAATTGTCTTGCCACACTTTTCCCCAATTTTCCTTATATTATTTAAGTGTAACGATGATGTATTTTGTTGAAAAAATATGTTCAGTATTGATGGGCGGGGTGCCACACCGTGTACTGCCATACATTTGTTTTATACTTTAGTATTTCTAGCTTTCAGCTACAACGCAAATCAACAATGTCGCCTAACTACTCTATAAGTCCGGGTCGTTTTTCGTTTTTTCCAGCAACAACTTTCAATCCCACATAGATATTGTTGGACTTATCTATTGATTGTATTGACAGTATTGGATTCTATTACATTCATATTGGGATTAGTACACAAATAGAGAACAAAAATAGAACACATTTAAAACAGCAGCTAAAACTGCAAGTCGATAACACTGTGCACCTATACGACATTGTAATCCAAAACAATATTTTGATATTTCTTTTTATTGTATATAGATTATTGGCAAAACATATTAAAATATGCCATGAGGGAAATATATCAGGTGTTCCAGTAAACATGAGACGTTAGCCCAACGTTAGTTTACTGTTGGCCCACCGTCTACGACGTTGGCCCAACAGTAAATCAACTTTGGGCCAACGTCTCATGTTTGCTAGGGGGTCACAGGAGTATTTATATAACGATAAACGACTATGAAAAACATGGAGGGAACTAAAATGACCAAAGATAGGTTGTCGCACGTAGCAATAAATTATATAAATATAACTATGAACTCATAAAATAACAAAGAGATTAAAGTAAAAAAGGTTCAATACGTTATTTCACTAGTGCGACGACAAATACATATGATAGTAGATATATAAATCTCCGCCGCAATAAGTTATAATAGAAAAAGTAGAATGCATCAACCCAAACTACCTACTTACCTCTCCTTTCACCTTCATGCGCCATATTATATGGCAACGAGGTTGGTGCTGTTCATACCGCGACCTGGTGATTGAATTGGTACTAGGATGTTTACCACTATCATCTAGCATCACCTGGTGATTGATGCAAACCATAACTAAACAATTGTAATCGTCCAGTGGTTTTAAAGCGACTCAATCAGGCTAAAATCATAAAAATATCGGTGATTTTATTTTGGCTTCTTAATATTACCATATGATGAAAACATATCCATAGACTGGAACTGCAAATTTTCTTTAAAATTTTTGTGCTGCGCATTTACCAGTTAGGCGAGATATAGAGACAAAATTTCCGATTTCCCGACATGCATGTCCAAAATAATAAATACTGGAATTTCTAATTACCAAACCTTGGAGCGGAAGCTAAACACGTTGATTGAAAACATGTTCCATAACATGTGCTTAAGGTTGCTGCCTTTTCGCCCAGTGATTTTTGTAGTCTACCATAAAACATCCAAAAACGTCTTACAACAATATACTTTTTGGAAAATCGATCTCATATCATATAGATGCACCACAAACTGTCACAGCAACATAATTTTAATAATTAAAAAGAGGATGAATGCAGATGTATATACTTACCACTTTGTTTACTTCCCTCTTCTGCTGGGCTCCTTTTTTGCCACACCAGGCGGCGTTCGTCAGTGTTTATGTCATTCACTAGATGGCGCTCATTTTGTAGACACGTCTGATTACAACGCGTTTGCAATTTAAAAAGCAGCGCGAGATTTTGGTATTCAATTTCTAATCATGTGTGATTTCAACATGCTTAGACTTCGTGGAGCTTATAATTTAAACATAATAATAATCAAGTTTTGTTTAAAAAATGTTTCCGAGCCGTTTAAAACATAAGCACTGTTATTACATCATTTATGATGGCTGTAGACTCATAACACACCCAGCAAACACAACATTTTTGTATAACATTTGCACAACGTCGGTTCAACGTTTTCGACGTTGGTCCAACATTAAAGAAAAAGCTAACTAAAACATTCATGATGATTTCAAATTTTGCTCTCCATGGTTTATTCGAAAACATTTCAGTGTTAAGCAGACAGACAATGTATTTCAGCCCCATTTCTCTAATACTCAACGCTGGTATAATAGTATATGTTTCTTAATTATTGTGGAATGCATACAGCCAGAAATGACAAATTACTAAGAGTTATACACTGAGTACATGTAGATAATAAATACGGACTACAAAACGTACTGTTAGAGTGTTGACTAAAAACATTCACAGGCGCAGAACAGTCACATTAGAAAACATTGACAGGCAAACTATGATAAAGAAAAGTAAGTTATTATTATAATTAGAAAAAAAAAGTTTATATAAAACACGGCTTTCAAATGGAAAGTAGACTCTAGCCAAATATGACATATTATTACTCAGCGAGACTTAGACAAATCAACACAGTGACATGCGTTTGATAGGCTATGATCACGCGGAATTACACCGCGCCAGGCCAAAAAATGTACGATGTGATTTAAGAGGAGTCGCCGTATATTATAAATCACACATGGCTAACTATATGACTCTGATTAAATTAACTGAAGACTACATGTTGTGGATTAAACATACCAAAGAATATACTAATTATGATAAAGATATTTTTATTTGTATTTCTTACAGTGTACTTCCTGGATCTGAGATAAAACAGTTAACGAGCGTGGTATAGATTTGATTATGTTTTGTATATATTTGATTAATTTCTGTAAGCAAACAGCTTTTGTCATTTTAAACTGTCGTACGGGCGAGGATGCTTATGTTGGTGAATTAAAATGTGTAACTACAAATGGCTGCAGTGTTGTAGACTATGTCTTGTGTAAAATATGTGATTATGAGTGAATGAAGAAGTTTGTTGCAAGTTCACCTACGGTATATTCAGAATTTGATATATATGTTCATTGTATACCTTCAACTGACGTAGACAATAGCAATACGACAAAAAAGTATGAATGGGACGATGAGCATAACAATACATTTATTTCTAACCTTAATGATACTCTTACTGTCGACCATTTTCTTAATTTGTTGTCATCTATAGATCACACTGTTGATCATGATTGTATTGATGAGCTAGTAGTATCTTTCACAAACGTAATACAAGGTTGTGCTGACCCGTTGCGACATAAATGTAAAACCTGATGCTTCTTTCACGAAAGGAATTATTCCCTGGATGAAACCAAAATGATAAAAGCTATCGAAGAATTAAAGACAGGTAAAAATGCTGCTCTTGATCTGCTCATAAACGTTTTATGTGAATACTTTTGAGACACTAACAGATAAACTTGTTGTTTTATTTAAAATAATATTTAGCAGTGGACATTTTATTTAGTATAAAGATAATGATATGTGAGAAATGTTACACGAAAGTGGAGGCGAAGGGATAACTGTTGACGATCTTAAACTATGTCTTTTATTGTATGCCGTTGATTCTGTTTTAATAGCTGAGAGTAGATTAGATTTACATAATAGCCTCGATAATTATTCTGTTCATGATGATTGTCAAAGGTGGAAATTATGTGTTAGAATATTCTAAACTAAGATAGTTGTATTAAGGAAAGGTGGAAGGTTGTCCTTAGAGATATTTCATGTTGACTCAATTTTAGAGGTAATAGAACATTTCTCATATTTAGGTATTATGTTTTCTAGTACAGGGACATTTTCAACCACCCAACAAGATATAGCCGACATGGAGTTGCGAGCATTATTTTCAATTCAGGTTATTGCCTATAACTTGATCGATCTCAAACCAGTACCTGTACTACTTTACTCTTGTGAATTATGGGGATTCCACACTGCTGCGGCGGTGGAGGGAGTACATCTAAGACTTTGGAAATGGGTTTTTTTAAGTGTCTAAATCAACAAGCAATGGAATGGTATACGGGGAACTTGGGAGATTCCCACTAATTTTAGAAAAAAGGTAGGCCTACGCATAGTGAAATATACACAGAGCACTGTGCTGCATGTTCCGACCAGACACAGACGGCACGCGTGTATCAAAATGCGGACAGCTCTCCCAGCAAACACGAAGACTCGACCCAATGTTGTTTCAATGTTGGTCCAGCGCCGTTGGCGGTGGGCCAATATTGAAACAGCATTGGGTCAAATGATCGCGTTTGCTGGGCTCCACACAGGTGTCTGTCTACACCCACCCCTCCGCCACCATAATATTCTCGCCAGCCGATCAGGGTACTTTTAGCAAGACAGCCGGCCAATCACAAGCTTACTACAATACTTGAAATTGAGAGCGGGGGACATAATGACGTCAACCATCTGCACATTTTAACATGCGAAGGAGCAGTGTCTAGGGTGAGCAGTGTAAGTGAAATACTGGCCAAAGATTGTACATAGAGAATTGGGTCCATTGGTTCAGAAATATCTAAAATAATGTTACACACTATTACTGCAGATATTACAATTGTTAACTGGGCTGCTCTAGTAAGAAACATGTTATTTGATTTGGGTTTTGGCTATGCCTGGATACAATAGGGTGTTACAAATATAACATATTTTATTAGTTTATTTAAGCAGAGATTACGTGATCAATACATCCAACAATGGTTTACTTCAGTAAGTACCAGGTTGACCTGTTGATTATACAAGAATATTTAACAAAACACTTTCGATGTAAACAATATTTCCATATTGTAACAAATTGGAAAAACAAAAGATAACAAACCAAGAATCATACACTACCAAATGTAATCCAGGGCAGAGCAAACCATACAGCGAAAGGCTATACCTAACATGTAATGTCTTAGGAGATGAATGTCATTGTTTGTGTGAATGTGAGAACACAGTCACATCAGCCATGTGTTACCCCGCTATTACACTTTTAGGCCAAATATGTTTAAATTCACATCTCTGTTGTCTTCTGATCGAGAACCATCTGTGTTAAGAAAACTTGCTAAATTCTCATCTACGTCATTCTTAGTTCTATATTAGAGTACATTTTCACACACACACAAAAAAAAATTGTATCACTTTATTGCGTCACTTTTCACGCTATTTTACGCGTAAAAAAATGCACTTGTTTATATGTATGCACACAGATTGTAAATCTATTGCTGAATAAACTTGCATATGCCTATAATCCACCCAGCTGTAGATTAGCTTTGCACCACCGCCTGGTATGATGCCCCAAGTTATGTAGATGAAAGCTGTCTTCTGCTCGAAGGATCTTCTTTTTTACTGATTTGGATGAACTATCTTAGCTTATGTAACAGGATATCAATTATAATTATATTAATATTAAATATGTTTGATCTATGTCATAGAGTCGAACAACAAACTTTTCTCATACAACTTGTGTCCACTGTGCCATTTCTCTTGATATTCTCATAGTAATATATCATTGCAGTATATTGTCATATGGTGATATTAAACCATAAAACAAAACTGTTGAGATATGATAGGTTTTTGCTGAGAAGTAAAATTATTAATAAAACATACAAAGAATAAAATTATTGTAAAAAAAAGTGGTTTTAGCAACAAGGTGCACGCGGATCACAAAAAATAGTATTTTGAACTAAATTGATAGGCAGCCTAACACAATAGAGTTAAATCCATATACAATATAATTCACTTTTGAAACGTATATGCCATATAAGAGTTAAATGAAAAAAAAGGTAAATATATTGCTTTATGTTGATTTAAAAAATAAAAGTGATTAAATCCATTAACTGTGTAGGGCTACGTAATTATTGTAGGTTTACTCTATTGTAGGTGAAACAATGAAACTCATATTTTAAAAACTTACATATCAACGAATCTTTCTGTTATTTTTATTTGGTACTGTTTAATATCCAATACATTTACGCTACATGGGTAATTGATGTAAATGCCTAGGTTTTTAAATAATCGTGGCAATTGTATGCATTTTTTTTAGAGAATCCAGGTGGTGATTGTGTTCCTCCTATGTCACTTATTTTTTTAATAAAACAAATTATTATATGTTTTTGTTTGTATGATTTTGGTAAAGATCGCCAGCATTAAAAAGAGCTCCGTTTCGGATTTCCCCCCCTACTGACATAAAAAGCCCCTACTGGAAATATATTTATGGGGATGTTGGGGACATACATTCCTCAAACAATTTTTCTGAGCAACTCAATCTGAAAGTCAACATGTTCATGTTTCTTATAAATCATCAGTTTATTATCAAACATCAGCACATATTCTTGTCCAAGGGCACGACATGTTCAAAGTTGTTCAATTGAAAAACATGTTAAAACCCATATCCTTCTCAATAGTTTTCTGAGATGCGAGTAATTTCAAAAGTAATAATTTACTACATAAAGCTGAGAAAGACCATTCTATCCCTCCCTACTGATAATTTCAACTGCTCTGAAATGCGAAACAAACATATTTTTAAGGCTGGTCTGAAGGGGTAACATTTACATGTTGTGTAATCTTTATGTAAAAAAGAGATTAGCATATGTTGTTTTATATTCTAGCTAATAGTATCCGCTCACAGAAATGGTGCTATTTGGCAGGTAACATTGAGGAGGGTGTCAAATCGGATATTTAATAAAAAACAGTATCCACTTATGGAGTTACGTGTTTAATCCTTTGTTTTTAATATTCATTAGAACACGTCCTATTTTTATTTGAATATATAAGAGTGTTTAATTGTTTAAAGCATATTATATCTAAGATGAGCGTTCCCTTTTGGCCAATGATTTATGGAATCAATCTTGTAAGTGGGTGTTGAGAACAATTGATAGAATTATATTATATGGATTAAGTAATTTAATTATACATCTATGACACTATGTGTGCGAGAGTAGCGCTAGAGAAAAGTGCTTTGTCATTGGTATTACAACAAAAGAGCCCTTGAAGTCATTCGATAAGCGTAGGGCTTCTGGCTTCCTTCTGTTATGATATTATCATGATTGTACAAAAAACGACGTAAAGCAAAATTCACAACATAGTCACAATTTAAGGGTTCCATGCAATAAGTGGTTAAGCCCCATTAACAGGTTATTGCTGACAACGACGGATTTGAGATCCTGAGGTAGGGAATAGTATTGTGTGAAACAAATCTTAGCTCTACGACCATTATGAAAAACTTTTTCTCAGAAGCAAGTATATGTTTATGGCTGTTAGCTAAACAGATTCCACTATAAAAAACTGTGAAGTGCATTTACCAGTAAATATTACCAAATAAAATGTATGTTAAGTACACATTACATGTAGCAAATCGTACCGGTAAGCTCACTCACCATGTTCTTGCAAATAATACAGTCACACACCAGAAATGGTAAGTCCGTCCCTTAACATGATTCTACAAATATCAACAGTATTAATTTTAAATGTGCAAAAATACCATATAAATGGTTGTGGAGTCATTGTTTCACAGACATCTAATCGATATTAATGATTTCTAGGAAAATTCCCTTGAAGCGATAAGATGATAATGTTATTTACCATAAAATACTGTGATATTGAACTTGAACACTATTTGCAAATACTAGTTAACAAACGTTATAATAATAATAGTAATGTTTATTATCTGAAACATACATATACATATTACATACATAATAGTATACAACAGAAAGTGAGGAGTGAAGCCGCATGGCTTATATTTCCTCTAATTATGTATACATATTGTTTGTGTGTGCAAGTTCAGTAATATCTTCAGAATGTGAGATACAACAGAAAAAAAACGATGCATTTTATTTCAGTATACAATATATATCACCAACAGACAAAAGATACTGCCGTAAATTAAAAGTACAATGGAGAAAACTAGATGCAATATTAATTTTGGATTTGATATTATTCCAAATCTTAACTCCCGAATATCGTACTGTTCTCTAAACCATTTTTAAGTTTTCAATCGGTATATGTAGGTTTGAAAATGTTCGTGTAGGGTATGTGTGTATCTGACTGTTTGTTGTGAACATTGACGAAAATAATTCGGGAAGCGTATTGTTCTCAAATGTATACATAAATATATGCACCTTCAGAATGTATAATTTTGAAAGTGTTAGAATTTTCATATCTTTAAATAAATCTGAAGTGTGAGCAATATAACATTAAAAGGTAATTAATCTTATGACCCTTTTTTGTAGTCTATATAGTGGTAATAAATATTTGTCAAATGTGTTGCCCCACACCTCTATGCAATACGAGATGTAGGGCAACATAAATGAATTGTATAATGTTACAAGTGTTGATCTATTCAACAGAGTCCTAGCTTTGCAGATGATACCAATACTTTTAGAGAGTTTGCCTCTGATATATTTTATATGTTCTGACCAATTTAATTTACTATCTATATATACACCAAGGAATTTAGTTGAATGTACTTTAATGTCTTGTTTTGATGTCTTGATTTATTTCAATATATTTGTGTATGGTATGATTTCCTGTGGCAAATATCATGAAATAAGTCTTTTTTGTGTTTGAAGAAGTCGATTTACTTCTAGCCACATTACAATTTTGGACAACTCCAAATTCATTCGTTTTACTAAATCGGCAATGTTTTTACCTTGTAGAAATATATTGTTATCATCTGCGAAGAGAATAGTAAATAGCAATGTAGATATGTTGGACAAATCATTTATGTGAAAAAGAAAAAGTAGAGGTCCTAAGATAGATTCTTGAGGTACTCCACATGTGATATTTGAGTAGCTAGAATTTACATCATTAAAACACATTGATTTCTATTGTTTAAATAACTCTAAAGCCACTCCTCTTATACCGTAATGATATAATTTAGAAAATAAAATTTCGTGGTTTATAGTATCGAAAGCTTTACTGAAGTCCAAAAACACGTCCAAAACAATTTCTTTTTCATCAATTGCCTTTGCAATTTTATCAACAAAGGTTTGTAGAGTGTTGAGAACGGAAGCCAAACTGAAACTTATTTAATAATTTGTGCATTGTTTTTAAAACTATGAAACGTTCTGTTTCCAGGTTATTGTACGGAACCATTCAATTAAAGCGACGCAATCAGGCAAAATCAGCATTTTTATTTTGGCTCCTTGATATGTCAATAATTATGTCAAAGTATTATTGCGTATTTTTATTTTTATTTCGGGTTCTGCATTTACCAGTAAGGAGAAATAAGGACGAAATTTAATTTCAGACATACATGTCCAAAATAAGAAACATAGGAATAACTGATGGACGGGGTTTTCGGTACACTTGTTACATTACCACAAACAAACTGTATAAGACTTAGGCAATTCTATTTTGTGAACATGTTGACATATCATGAACATTAAGAAGCTAAAATAAAAATTATGATTTTTAATGATTTTTGGCCTGATTGCGAAGCTTTAAAACGTCATGTCTAGGATAAAATTGGCAGACAATAGGCAAACAGTGTATTTGTAACGTTGGCTTACAGCCCGAGTTAGTCAATGATTAAGGCTGTGCGCAAACACGAGTGCATTCATTCAATGTTGGATTAATGTTGCGCCACCGCAGACGGTGGCGCAACATTAATCCAGCATTGGCTGCATGTATTGTGAAATCTTGTTTGCTGAGTTGTGTATTGGCATGTTGGCTGTGGAGTGAGCTATAGCGGCCAGGCATGCCATGAACTTCACGCACCACAGCTAATGATCAGTCAGGTCAAGGGAAATAGAACCATTATCCTTGGTCAGGTCAGGCGTAGGCCTATATACAGTGAATGTTACTATCCTGACATAGGAAACACAGGTAGGTTTATTACTGTATTCACAGCTGATCGACAAGTCAACAACTACGGTCATGCGAAAATTAGTGTACCAGATAATTTAAGACATATTTAAGAGGATTATACAACGTATTGGCATTAGAACGAGAAGAATCCGTTTATAAATAACCTATTCATATTGTTTATAGAGCCTGGTAGACTTGATACAACCAGTTAAACGGCGTTTGTCGGCGTGCAGTGTCCAACGCCCATCTAACAGAATACAGCAGCTGGCTTACTACACAACCGGTAAGTTGTCTATAAACCGTAAAGAGGGTGATATAGCATATATTGGTGACGTTGAATTATTTATGCAATGCTGTATATTTGTATTAACCTTTGAAGCGCCTGATTTTTTTTAT
>OZ024909.1:63568767-63751267 GCA_964017125.1 Flabesymbios commensalis | reverse complement strand
GGCTAAAGAAGGAGCTTTGGATGAGGTTGTTGGTGCGGCTTTACCTGGTTTGGCTGCTGGTTTTGCAGGAGCAGCGTTCCATGGTCTGATACAGTTAGGGTATGGTTACCATGCTGGGTCTCACCGTGTGGTGTATGAGGGACTGGCATACGCTCATCACTCCTACCTTCCTGTACTGATCAGCGACGAAGAAAGCCTATTCAAACCTCTAGGTGTTGATGGAAATACGGAACCTGTACAAGTTCTCAATAATATTAGAGCCGACAAAAGTTTGACCGAGTATATGATCGCTGAGCGTGTGAAATATTCTAATGTGGGTGAGGGGCGTTATGTAAAGGGGGTGCGAGTGGTGAATGCCGGTAAGGGTAATGAATTGATGAAATATGTGAACTCTATGAAGACACCACAACTGATGGCTGATCATTCGGCTGAGCAACTAAGTAGTTTCCTCAACTGGCTGCTCAACACAATTATTACCATATACACTGCAACTGAAAATAATGGTGCGAGGAATGATTTCTTCCTCCTTCATGGAGTGACTGCAGCCTGGTCTCTTAGACAGGTGCTCCACTGTGTACAGGAGGGAAAAGAAAGGCTACGTATTCTCAGGCTGTTCTTGTGTAGTGTCATGACCGTCTATGTGTTACAGTTCACACCACTTGTGAGCACGGATCATCTGGATTCAGGACTTCCCGCAGCCAGTCTCACCTGGAAGGCCATAGTAGACGATGCCTTGGAGAAAGAGCGAGATGAGCATGTGTACAAGCTGATTCAGATCTGTAAGGAATTGGATGGCATGCCAGAAAACAAGGAGATGTCACCAATATATAAGATAGCCTCTGATCTGATAGTTAAAAAGCCTTACTTTCTCAGGGGGATGGCTTCTAATGGAGACATCAAAGATACATCATCACATAATCTGGTAAAATAAGTAAATGATTCTCTCAGCAATTAGAAAACTTAGATTATTACATTATGGGATGTATGTGTCATTTGAGCTAAGCATTATTTGAGTCAGTAGATATTTAATCAATGTTAACATTGCACTGGCTAGTGGTTAACATGTTTATCACAAATTTAGTAATCCTCGCTCTAGAGACTCAAATCATGCAGCAATCGATAATGGTACAAAGATGTAATAAAACAATGCATTTTTATTAAACCTGTATTATATTGGTAACGCTTGCTACATTTTCGCTCGACCCACCTTTCTCACACTCTGGGAAGTGGTTTTCACTATACGATGTATATCGGTATCAGCCGTTATCACACTCTAACTGTAGTTTGAACTGAAATATATGGCAGTTATGTCATGTGTGACCTAATCGTGCGGGAAAATACAGCACATGTTCCACGAATAAAGTGTTCACCTAGAGGCTCACACCTTATTCATGGAACGAGTGATGCATTTTCCAATATCGCACTCGAATGAACACCATTTGCATATCACATTTTAGTCGTGCATGCTCAGCAATCAATCTCCGTAAACACGTGAATCAACTGTGAAGTGACATATATGAAATCTCTAATAACATCCGCACGAAATCGCCAGATTAGACGTCTTCATGCATCATATTTACAGTATCCCCATTCCTTGGAGCAATATTCAATATGCGATGTATCGGTATATGTCGATATCGGACCAGACTGTCCGCTGAATGACAATCATCGACAGTTTTAGTAACCCTTCTATTTGATAGTGTGAGGAAATGCAAACGTTGTTCAATATTCAGTGCGATATGAGAAATACAGTAGATATACATGTCAAATGAATGAGGTGTTCGTTTAAAGGCTCTGCTCGTATTCAGTAGTCGATTGCTGCATTTTCACATACCACCCTCTAATTAGCACTGCTTACATAATTATCACAACATGAGCAATAATTATTGATTTGCATATATTATCTACATTTCAACATAGTTATTTCACCTTCGGATCAAAATATTGTTTAGCTTAGTATTGTTATCGAAAATTAATGATAAGTTTAGGTTAAGAATTATTCACAACAATTTTATATTTTTGTACTAAAGAACTATATTGTAACATTAAATTGTCTATGTTATTACAATTTGTATGTAGAAAATTTCGAAATGTAAATGTTACAAAACGTATATTTTGTATTTTTATGTTGTCAACATGTATTGTGATGTCATATAACTTACAGATATATGGGTACAAATATATTTTATCTGGTTATTGGTACGAAACTCGTTTGAACCTGTCGGTTCGTATTTAAAAAGATGTAAAGAAATAAACGTAATTGCTTACTATACAGCTTTTAGCGACGATACATGGCCGTTATTTAGCCACAATAACCTGATAACCTGCTTTTTCTTCGAGTAAAATATTATATTAACTGTTTAATCTATCGAGGAGTTGTTATTCTTAAACATGCATTACCCCTTAAACCGCCGGTGCTGCATATATTCAGGTTTTCATTTTTATTATCACATTAAGTACCACATTTTAAATATGTTAAAGATAAAATGTGACATCAACCAGCAAGATTTGAAAAAAGTTGGACTCCATTTTGTCAAATCAGAATAATTTTCACTCACTTGAAGTTGTGGATCGCGTCAGCGAGACACAACTTCAAGTGAGTGAAAATTCAAATTGAATAATTTAGCGGTTAAAGGGTTAAACTCATTATGCTACTACCAAACCTTCTTTCCCGATTGATGGTGTTTTATGTAAGAGTAGAGAATATAAGCTGTTTGACAGAAGGTAGTGAATTACAGTTTAAAAGTCTACTGGTTCGGTTTCCGAATGTGCCAAGCCGGATTATTCTGATTGATGATGTTTTTCCTACGATAGATCTAACGTTACTCCTTATTGTGTGAAACCATTTTAAATGGCTACAGTTACGGTGAAAAGAATGTTATATAAATATACCTACCCATATTTCATGTATTAGATTGCTAGATGAAAACATTGCAGGTCAGACTATTTTCAGAGTTTCACAGAATACTTTTTCAAAGGTATGGACTGTTTTGTCATTTCTTATCAGGGGACTGGTAAACAATCACTCTGATGATGGCCACCTGGTGAATAACTATAAAACACTCCCTCGTGCGTTGTTTTCTCAGCATGCCCATCAATATATGCTGAAGAAAATTAGCAGAATATTAGTATATGTGTGTAATTCTCTGTCATGTTCATGTTGATTTTGTATCGATGTTTTTCCACTAATCTAGAACCTATATTTCAACAAAAAAATTGTTTTCATTTTTTCCTCCAATTGTTGGCTGGCCCCGATCACTCATTCGTATCGACTGGGGCTTGTAACAAGGTACAAGGTACAAGGTTCGAATCCCGGTTGGGCCGGATAGTAGTCATCGTGGTTGTGGATATACAGTGCTCCGAACTGTTCAAGAGCATTTAGTTTACTGTGCTTCTTATTAGTCGGGGCTGTTAGGGATATTTTGGGACAAATTCTTTCAAAGCTACAAAATTTGGCACAGAAATAGAACAGATTATAGTATTTCAAGTTGCGATGGATGCCAAGACGGGAACCGCCCAGGACCCGTGTATTAGCAAAATTCAAGATGGCCGTCATTTAGATTTGAGCTATACCGTATCAAGGATACCCAAAGGGCTGTGACCACGTGATATAGCGCTATGTGTTATATTTATGGCCAATTTAGCTACTTCTGGTGCCATTTTATTTAAATAATTGGATTTGTTCACAATTATTGAACAAAAAAGACAATTTTGCAAATAAAATGCTTAAAAATAATGGGGGTAAGGTGTCACCCGGAAGGGGAATTTAAACCACTATTATTTTCACATAGCTGGACTACTCAGGGGTCAGAATCAACCTGTTGATCAGGTAACTGCCGCTGCGTTACTGAAATATGGCCAAAGATGTACAATACATATGTGCGATTTTGGTCCGATTTTGAGAAATCGAGCGTATTACACACTTTTGTCCAATGAGTAGTCAAATTTGGAGCTACATCAGTTAATATTAATACAAAGCTACTGACATAGGCGTTTACATGGATGTCCCATATTGTTTAGCAGATCATTGACAAATGCGCCAGAGAGCTTTCAGTTTTTCAATATTTTCTCTCAGCTGATTTTTCTGTGAAATAAATGTTTATTTTTAATTTAAACCTGTTCTAGAACTATTGTTGACTTAAAATAAACTTATTTGGAATACAAATAAGGAGTTATCTGAACATATTACATCCTTTTTTGGTTAGACGTAAAAATTGGCGCGCCTTTCTTCAGGCTCGAGAAAATGGACCATAATTTTGTCACATTTGTGCCCAATATTTTGAGCTGTATCAATATATTTGATATCAATGGAAAGATACTTTCACATAGCTGTAATTTATTTTGTGTCCGATAATTGCCAAATGCACAAGAGAGGTTTATGTTGGTAATAATTTCATCTATTTTTCATACTTTTTCAGTCAATGGCCAAACTACTTTACTCACAGCTGATTTTGTATGTAATAAATGTTTAGTTTTGATTTAAACATGTTCTAGAACTATTGTTGACTCAAAATAACCCATTTGGAATGAATAATAATGAGCTATTTCAACATATTACACACTTTTTTGGTTGGACTTAAAGTTTGCCCACTTTTCTGCCGGCTTGAAAAAATTAACCGTGTTTCACATTTTTGACCAATGAATACCCAAATTAAAAACTGTATCAACATTTTTGATAGCCGTTGAAAGTCATTACACAGGGATTTAACGTGGATATATAATATTTTATTTGTGTTAAGTATGAAATGTACAAGAAAGCGCTAAGTTTGTATTTTATCCTTTCATTTGAACAATTTACAACGGTTTTCAGTGAATACCAGCAGGACTTCATCTCGCTCATGTTAACTTTTTCTGGACCCATTTTTCAAAACTGATCTTGACCGCTGACGAAGTGATCACAGCCACTTTAAAAATGATCTAAACCACTACAAAAGTGATCTTGACCACTAACGAAGTGATCACAGCCACTTTAAAACTTATCTGAGCTACTACAAATGTGATCTTGGCCACTAACAAACTGGTGTCAGCCACTGAAAAAGTATTCCAAGCCACTACAAAGAGATCTTGGCCACTGAAGAAATGATCACAATCACATTAAAAATATCTAAACACTACAAAAGTGATTTTAACCACTAAATATGTGATCACAGCCACCTTAAAAGTTATCTCAGCCACTACAAAGGTGATCTTGGCCACTAACAAAATGGTGTCAGCCACTGAAAAAGTTATCTAAGCCAATAAAAAATGACCTTGGCTACCGAAGTAGTGATCACAGCCACTTTAAAAGTTGTCTCAGCCACTACAAAAATGATCTTATCCACTAACAAACTGGTGTCAGCCACTGAAAAAGTTATCTAAGCCACTAAAAAGTGATCTTGGTCAATTAAGAAGTGATCACAGCCACATTAAAAATATCTAAGCCACCACAAAAGTGATCTTGACCATTATATAAGTGATTACAACCACTTTAAAATTTATCTCAGCCACTACAAACGTGATCTTGGCCACTGAAGAAGTGATCACAGCCACATAAAAATATCTAAACCACTACAAAAAATGATCTTGACCACTGAATAAGTGATTACAACTACTTTAAAAGTTATCTCAGCCACTACAAACGTGATCTTAGCCACTGGAGAAGTGATCACAGCCACTTTAAAGGTTATCTCAGCCATTACAAAGATGATTTAGGCCTCAAACATATTGGTGTCAGCCCCTAAAAAGTGATCTCGGTCATACGACAAAAGTGGTTTTTGAACACTAAAAAAGCCATCACAACCACTTTAAAAGTCATCTCAGCCACCATGAGGGTGAACTTGACCACAAACAAAATGATCACTGAAGAAGTGATCAGAGCAACTTTGTAATGGCTGAGATATCTTTTAAAGTGGCTGTGATCACTTCTCCAGTGGTCAAGATCACTTTTGCAATACTCAAGAACATTTTCCGAGCTTACAGTGAGTATTTAAAAAGTGAGACCATTTGACATGCAACACAATTTTGAGAATAAACCGGAATGAAGTCAATAAGTTTGTAAAGGGGTGTCATAATTAAAAAATGTACAACACGTAGACCAAGAGCCCGGACACTTTTAATTACACGTCTGAGGCCAAAAGGTTTGAAGGTGGTTCCTGAACCAAAATTGTATGCTGATTTCAAAAATCCATTTCTTAATTGCCGCAAATCGGGCGATTTAGGTGAAAAAGTTGTTTTTCAAAACCTACCGTCTACTATTTTTAGCGAAAATCGAAAAAATATTTTGATGGACATACCTGGTCATGTGAGGTATCAAAATGAATGTTTTTACACATTGAACAATGTAGTAAACAAAAAAGGCACTTACTGAATATACCAAGGTCACATGGCAAGATTTTAAGTTCCAGAGTTGACAAAACGGGATTTTTCATAGTATTTACTCTAATGCTTAATAATATAACAGCCTTAACTGTAGCTGTAGGTCATGTTCTATTTATACCAAGGCATACAATATATCGAAATTGAACTAAAGACACGTAAGCTCAATTATTATCACACAGTCAGCAAAATATGTTGCTTTAAATTGTGGCAGAAAATAATTATGTAATGCAGTAAGTGTGTAATTAAATCAATAAATTATCATGTTTATACAAAACAACCATATTTCATGTAGGCACAAGTGATGATGCAGTGAGCATTGGTATTATACTTCATACTTCTGTGAGATAGAATGAGAAAAATATTTCAATTAGACATAATTACTAACGTATGTTTTAACCCTTTCATTGCTGAGTTTATTTTTCGAATGTTCATTAACAGTTCGATGTTAAAAAATAGCATGTCCAAGATTTTATCAGATTCACAACATTTTCATATTTGCAACACTAGTAGTGTTTTGTACTGGAAGGGCGAATTTTATGGTAATTATTGTATTATCAACATATTAATCAAAAACAAAATGTTAAGTTTTAAACATCGTATGGCAATACCCTGATCTCTAACAATTAGTGTTATCTATGAAGTCACACCCATGCGCTTTACCAACACTACAGATCGACCACACCAAACTAATAATACTCTTTTCACGTATGTTTTACGTATTGTCACTGTCTGATTACTCAGAAGATGAGCAGTAATCCTGATCAACAGGCATCATGTGCAAACTTTGATCAATGTGAGTAGTGACGACTTCAGGGACCTGTTGTCCGGAAAACAATTTAATGGTATAGTGACCATTTTCGAGGAGCCAGCCATTCTCTTCTGGGGGCCATGTGCGTGGGTCTTTTAAAATTGCATTATTCTACATATGTGTTGCCAAGCTCGCACGTATCTTCTCTAGGAGCACAGACTGACAAAGGTGGTAGATTGCTGGAGTCTGTTCCTTTCATTTTTTGTGTGGCTGGGAGTGACATCGTCGAGCATACTGTTGTTGGAAGAACATGTGTCTTGCTGTATTCACGGAAGTTACCTTAGGCTTGCTATATACAACCTGCAAAACTTTCCAAGTCTGATTAATTTAGACGATATTTCAGTTGATTCACCTAACGTTTCAAATGCTGTCTGCCATGTCTCATCTTTTACCATTAATGTCAGAGGGCAAAGTTTGCCTTTGCGAACTTGATGTAAAGTCGCAACTCACAACCTGTGAAAGCGTGCAGTGCTGCAACAGAAATACATACTACTGAACCCATTGCTTGTGCAAGTTTTGTAATATCGACATATCGTCTTGTGTTATTAGTACTTAACGTCAAAGCAGAATAATAAAGACATCTGTATCTGAGGATCTAACGATGATCTGTCCCTCCTGATCTTCACACAAATGTCTTACATGCCATACAAGTCTGGTGTCAGCTTCGTCACTACAGTTTTAACCCCAATGAAGGCTGGGAATGTCTTCCACTACCATAACATCATCTGCTACAGATAAGGCTTCGTGTTGAGCCCTACAAACAGTGTATGACCTGGAATTTTCCGGCTGTATTCGTCTTTTTTCCATTCTATGGCAAGAAATGTCAGTAGTGCTGTCTTAAAGCAACTAGATGTCAGTGCAGCATTAAAGTCTTGGGGCGCACCTGGGCCAGATATCATGTACTATCAAGTTCACAAGATCCTCGCAAAGCTCTCTCAGCATCTTTGATTGAGGGACTTGTATATAGATCACAAACAAAATATATTCGTTTCGTGGATGCAGTGAGACTAGTGAGAATTAATTTGGCTATTTCTCCAAAGGTTGCAGGCAAATTCACCAGAGTTTGAATAAAAATCATGGCATCAATGGCACATGCATCTATTTCTTTTGGTGAACTACTTTCCACCCGCTCTTCGAACTTGTACATCAACGTTGCTTTGTCTGTTTTATTCATGGGCCCATCAACATTGCTCAGGCATAAAGGTGTCGGTGTGAGGGGATATCTGAATACCATATCGAAATCCACTCCTTTGTTCACAGCCAGATTAACCTTCCAAATAGATCCTTGAGTTTCTTGCAACTCTTGAATTTTCTTGTCTTTTCCAGCAAGTGGCACTTTCGAAGCATCTGATGAAAAGTTTCATATTTGTCGATGTTTGATCGCTTTATCAAATTTTGTTGGGTCAACAAAACATTCTTCTTTGAATTGATTGCTTTCTTTTCTGCCTGTTTGCATGACATGTAGCAGTAAATGTCTTCACAGTTTGTGAAGTTGATTTTCCAGTTTCAAGACAAACAAAAAGTATTATCATTTTGATATGGATTGAGAGTGTTTATGATACCACTGACAAGTTTTTTGGTGTCACTGTTGTCTCACAGTATTCTTGTGTTGTTTCTTTGTAGGGGTTTTTGAGACCAGCTAACTCAAACAAGCAGCATATGATTGCACTTCTTGCACTATGAGTGATCATTCACCTTCGTCTTGCATTTATGTTCTTTGCAAAGGCTGATATACCTGTCATTCTAGATGCAGCGTCTGCATCGACTGTTTGCTCTTGCATGCCGGGGTGAGATTGCTAAATATTTAAAAAATTGAAATGATATCTCACCAGCATAATTAGGATGGTTGGTGGCAAAAAACAGGCAGCACATGTCTTGAAGACAGTATGCGAATAGATCAAGATCATTTGTACGTGTTGCTCGACTGAACATCTGATGTTACTGGATTAAATCAATGTAAATGATTCAGTATTGGGCAGTTGGCTCATGATAACTAGAGCGTGATGTTTCTAGAAATTCACTGTATTTTGTATCATCTCAGTGTAAGCTGCTGACAATTCGACAAAAAAAACATTCAGTGAACAACTTGCTAATACCTGCGGTCCACCAGAATCTGTCAGAAATGCTTCAATAGCTGCAAAATGGGCCATTTGCACATGGAAGGCCCCAAAACATATAAATATATTGTCATATACCGGGGATTCTTCCGCTTGAATTTGAATTGCAAGTTTTGCAACAGCAAGGTCATAGTGTACCTCGGCATATGTCTCTCCACATTCTGCGGCAATCTTTTCGGATGTTTTCATTGTCTGTGCTACCGCATCAAGCCGTGTAGGAGGAAGGCTGTAGTTATCCATGTACCCTATAGTGTGTCGAGGTAAATTGTCTACTGTCAAATTCCACCCAATCCACGTGGGGATGTTATTTTGGAACATGTGTTCAAATACTCTTATTTTTGGTTTTATTATAAATGTTGTGTTGAATTTCTTTTTTCTCAAAAAATTGTTTTCGGTTTTTAGTTGTTTTATACAGTTTATCGGTGGCACTTGTGTTTTCTCCGACAGTCAAATCACCCACCACACAGGTCTGGTAGCAGATGCCAACAGTATCATGAAGTGTGTCGGCACCGTAGAGTGTTTCCTACTCTGTAATTGATGTAGCTATCTCTGTTTCTAATTGGGTTATAAAATTGTTTTCAAAACCACTCTTTTCGATTAAAAACAAGGCCATTGACATGCAAATGAACCTGTTTGACAGCCCACCCCGATCAACCAGATCAACTGCACAAAATTGGCGTAGAATCACGATTATAACATATTTTGCTCATTTTAGCGTTCAAATCTCAGCTATGTAACGACAATATGTTTAATTTATGTTTCGTCTTTTCTTAAGTTGTTCTATATGTAAATACGCTCATTTTGATACCCTACATACCTTGGTAACCCACTTAATATATTTTCAACCCGAATTTTTTTCTTATACGGTTTCGCTTAAAAAACTCGACGGTGGGTTCACAAATAGCCCTTTTTCGCAATGGTTCACAAATAGCCCTTTTTCGCAAAGATCGCCCCATTTGCGGCAATTAAGAAATGGGTTTTTGAAATGAGCATACAATTTTGGTTCAGGAACCACCTTCAAACCTTTTGGCCTCAGACGTGTAATTAAAAGTGTCCGGGCTCTTGGTCTATAACGTCAAATGGCCTAACTTTTGAACTATACAATAATTCAGGATATATGGCAAATGACTAGAAAATAGTGTTGATAAAATTTCTTGAAAAAAGCTAACTTTTATTTTAGACCATCCTGCACCGTTGGACAGACTATACTTTAGGTTCCTCTGGCTTACATCATGTAGTGGCAACATCGAGAGCCTACACATATAGGCTACATTTTAGAGAAGGATATTCTTAGAATTATTATTGTAGGAATCAAGTTTGGATATTGACCATGCTAAGCCATATATATTAGCCAATATGTATCGGCAATAGGGATCTCTATGTATATTGGCATGCTAATATAATTAATGTACATGTATATGTCCGCAAATTATTGCAGTTGTGCAGTTATTTGATATAATGTGGACGGATCATTCAAGATCTGAGAAAGAAAACAAAATCCCCAGCGCCCAGAGCAAAAACTAAACGATACCAACGTACACTGATCCCACACGGCCTGGTCCACTGGCAAAGACTGCATGAGTGCATGACATAAACTATTTATTTATAAACTATTTATATTGCAATTACATTATAAGTATAATTTATTACACTTTAAATAATACGTAAATAATTTAGTGCTAAATATTTTTACTTCTGCATGCTACGTTGTAATATAATTCAACTTTCAGTTGCCAATAAATGTTATATTTATGTATGGTACATATGCTATAAATAACATTCAATTGCATTAAATCAAGAATATTATAAGTTATATATTCTTGATTAAATGTGATATTTCGGGGTTGAATCTGCTGAAAAGTTGTTTGTTACTAGGGTATAGACAATAATGTGTTAGAAAATTGCAATAAATGAGGATGATCGCGTGGTTCCAGTGACAAGTACTTCCGTATCGTATCATTCCAGGTGTCGTATTAACTTTATTGACGTCAAAGTACAAAATCAATAATGTTCAATAATCAATTAACTATTTATGGGAGCCAGTGTTAGAAAAGTCGCATAAAAAGGAGTTTGTTACACCCCTCCCCCCCCCCCCCGCCAACATTTGTTGTGAGGTACCATTGGAAAGATGTGAATATTGGGAGTAATTTAAGCCCGGGTGTGCATCTGTATCTACATGTATAAGAAAGCTTTAGGGCATTAAAGAGAGGGGGGGGGTATTCAAGTAAATTATGTCAAGCTGGACCTGAACAACAAAGGACACATCTAAAGAATGATTTTTTTGTTTTAATAATACCAGTATTTTAAACATATGGGCTTCGTACAGTAAATAAAAAAGAAATAAAAATATTTGTTTACATTATTTTGCCAAAATACCCTCAAAATACCCCCAAAACTATTATTATTTATTCATTGTCAGATGAATCTGCATCAGAGTCCATCTGCTTATATTCCGTTATGTTCAAGCTTACTGTGTCAATTAATTATCTCAAAATACATTCATATATAAAAAAGTAAATGAGCAGGCGTAGCGTAAGGGCTTTTTTCGGGGCATTTTAACCCCCCTCTTATTTATTATAAGAGGCCATTTTTTCACCAAATTTGGAAGAATCGTTCACATAGTGATAAAAACACCAAATTGCGTACAAAATTGCTCTAGCGTATACGGATCGATATTGGAAGAGGAAACACCGTGCAGCTGTAGTGTAAGGGCTTTTTCGGGGCATTTTCAACCCCCCTTATTTTTTTTCAAAAAAATCGAATAATTAGTAGTCAAATTTTGTTTTCCACCAAAATACGTCTATAAAACTGTTTATTAGTGATGTTAGTAGTTTTAAAAACAAATCAAGGGCGGATCCAATGCTGCGTTAGGGATTCACACCCCCCTTTTGACAAATTATTCTAATAAATGCCCTGAATTAGGTAAAATCATTCATAATTTGATAAATTACCAAATTTGGTACAAAGCTACACAAAGGTATACTAATCTATACCACCATATAGCGGTAGTGTAAGAGCTTCGCTGTGGGCATAATCGACTCCCCTTTTTTAAGAATGTCATAATATTGACAATTAATATGAACACTTTATTCAGTCAATGCAACACATTTAAAACATAACAAGACATAAAATCTGATAAAATGCTGTGAAAATAAACAAATAAACACCCCTTGTTTTGTTTACGGCCCATTTCCTATTTTGCTTTTCTTTTGTCAAAGTTACATATTTAAACTTGTGTTGCGTAGCACGATACAATGTATTAATTTAAAAAATATAATCTTGTTTATAGCAGAACAAAATTGGATCATTTACTAAATGTGGCTACGTAATTATATAATATACTGTATTCATTCCAAAAGAGACAATACCACGTTTATAATGTCAAATCTTTTGGTGAATAGTCTTAGCTCTAGTCCTAGTATTATTAAAAACCAACTGAATTTATGAGCTTATATTATAGATCTATAAGCTTATCTACTCTTTGCATTACCATCACATATAAACAGGCTGGTACGCATAAGATTTGCTTTAAAACACTTGCAAAGACCTTCACAGCTCTTTACTTAGCAGCCTCGGAGGTTTTCCACGTGGGCCTCCACGACTCATTGACCAGGATCCACCCCTAGTGTGCAGAATTATGTAGCTTAGAGTATTTTAGTGTGGACTAAGCCCAGCAGTGACTAGCCTGGTATGCTGCGCGGTATCAATAAGAACAGCCTCAGTAGGCGATCCTTCACTGAAGATAATTTGCATTGCCTCATTCACTTTCAATACATCACATGTCTTACTGTACATCAATATAAAGAGCCCATCAAGAACAGCTAGGTTAGCCTCTGAGAGTATGTCTAGTTGCTCAGAAAGATGAAAGAACACTTCTGTAACATCAGAGAAACGCTATCATGTCTCCTATGCCATGCTTTACCTCGTCCAGTAAATGCTTTGATTAAAAGGGCTAACATCATTAAGAAACATTTTTAGATATCTTTAGTGAAACTTATTTTCTATATTTTCAACATACATGTATGTTTAACATTTACTCGATGTTTTGTAAAATAAGGGTGGGGGGAGTGAAAATATCCCTGAACGGTGCCCTTGCGCTACAGCTTTAAGGTAGCTCCTCTTCCGATATGGATTAGTATACCTCCCGATATGGATTAGTATACCTCTGTACCAAGTTATACTGTGTAGCTCTGTACCAAATGTGGTGCTTTATCACATTATGAACGATTTTACCTGATATATGACATTTTTTGTATATAATAATAATTATGTCGAAAAAGAATCCCTCACGCCCAATGGACCCGCCCTTGATTTGTTTTATTAAACTACAAACATCAATAATAAACAGTTTTGTAGACGTGTTTGATGAAAAAACAAAATTTGCCTACCAATTACTCGATTTTTTTGAAAAAAATAAGGGGGGGTCAAAAATGCATAGAAAAACCCTTACACTTATATTCTAGAGCAATTCTGTACCAATTTTTGTGATTTTAGCACAATGTGAACGGTTCTCCCAGATTTGGTGAAAAAAATGACTTCTAATACACCGTTCCCAATAGCAACACGCCACACAGGGACTAAAAGCTGAACTATTTAGTTGGGAGTCCTGTCACACTGTTTTCTATTACAAAGCGCCACACAGTGATTAGAACTGAACTATTTAGTTGGGAGTCCTGCTTATGCGCAGAATCGTGCAAATAGTGTATTACTTTGCTTTTTTTGAAATAAATAAGGGGGTTGGAAATGGCCCAAAAAAGCCCTTACACTACGCCTGATCATTTTCTTTTTTATTACTAATGTATTTTCAGATAATCAAATGACACAATAAGCTTGAACATAACGGAATATAAGCAGATAGACTCTGATACAGAATCATGTGACAATGAATAAATAATAATAATAATTAATATGGTAAATCAGTTTTTTGAGGTATTTGGGGGGTATTTTGGCAAAAAAATGTAAAAAAAATATTTTTATTAATTTTTATTTAATGTTCGAAGCCCATACATTTTAGATACTGGTATTAGTAAAACAAAAAATCATCCTTTAGATGTATCCTTTGTCGTTTAGGTCCAGGTTTAGGTCATAATTCACTTGTTTTTGCCAAATTGCGTCATAACAGACAATTTCAAAACCAATGTGTATTTTAATATATATTTAGCCGCAAATAGAAACACTGAAAACCACAAAAAAATACATTATATGCACGCAAATTGCAGACAAAGTTGAATAACATGGCAGATTTTATATGCTTAACAGTACACGTCCTCGTGCCTATCATAAGTTGACCTCATGACCCCGAGTGCATGGTGTGACCAAGAACGTTTAACATTTTTGGTGTGACACACAACAAGACAGCAACATGATTAGCTTTGAACACACGAGGTCACACGTGCTACCATGGCAACTAACACACAGCACTCCTAAAAGTTGTGCTCCCGTGTTGAATAAATGTCGTTTTTAGCCTATAAACAATCTCTCCGGAGTGAAAAAAACATAATATGAATGAAAAGAGATAATTTTCATATTATTCTGTCATGTTTATAGCGACATAAAGCACAATGTTACTTCAGGGGATGTGTTTTACCGTCGCTACTTTTTATACTTGACATAGTGGAAAATTAGGACCAAACTGTCTTTCTATCACCTATAGTTCGCACCAAGGTCACGCCTTCAAGGCCGTTCAGTTTCTGAGAATTGCTTAATTCTGATATTTCTGATATCTAGTGGCGGTCATTTTGGATTTAGCCCCTACGGTGGCGAAAGGCGATGCTTTTCTTGGCATCTACCCAAAACCGACATCTAGGCCAAATTTGGTGGCTTTGGAACAATTTGCCCTAAACAGTCCATTTATTGCCCTAGCACCCCTGACTATATGGTACTGTGCAGTGCACTATAAAGAACCTTTGAAGTCAGTCGAAATAAGAGTAGGACATAGTCCCGGCGTCGGGCTTCGTTCTGTCGCGATATTGCCATGATTGTGCAGAAAGCGATGTAAAGCAATATTCACTCTCTCCTCCAATTGTTATATAGAATTTCGTGAAGGTTGCCACTGATAAAAAGATTGTGAATGATCGGCATGTTTTTTTACTAAAAAATAAAAATGAAACACAGACACCAGCTATGGTTCTTTTCACAAGTGAGAGACAGTTCATAGATAAGTTCCACATAATTATGTAACCAGACAATACACTAGGCATAATTATTGTATGTAGGGCTACTGTGATTTAACTTCTTACTATCGGATAATATTAACGGGTACCATGAAATGTAGGGCTGTAGAGACATCAACCCACGCGGTAGAATAATTGAGGACGTCCTTTCGGAAGTAAACCTGTGAATTTCCAATGATGATACAACAACATACCTACATCCTGATTTTGGATCTACATCACTCATTTACCTATCTTGGGTGATCCCGATGTATAATTGGATTACACCTACAGTCTGTTTCACCAGTATTCTTTTTTCAATTTGCTCGGTCTCTGTTTAAATTTTTTTAACAAATGTTTCCTCTAATCATTTTTTCATTTCCCCCAACATTCCCGAAAAAATTGTGGAATTTTGTTGTGTATTATCGAATCGAAGTTAGACCATTTGGCATGTAAAAAACTCACATTGACAGCTTACATTTCACCACTACCGTAAATAAGGAAATATATTACATGCCAAATGGTTTGATTAACAAAATTCCATCAAATTTTTAGCGATGCTGGGGGAAGATATAAAAATGATAAAAAAAAATACCCACAACTTTTGAAAAGCGGCCGATAAAATTGATAAAAAGGCTACTGCCAGGATCTGGTGAAACAGAGGGTCAATGATGTACCAGTGTACCAGTGTACCAATGATCATTTCCCGATAGTGATACAGAGCAACAACTATGTTGCTGAAGAAAGAATACAGCATAGGAAATTGCACAGGGCAGATTGGAAGGGCTTCAATATGTGTAGCATGTGTATTGTGGGAAGAGCCTCACAGTCTCTCAATTTATAAGTTGGGATGGGGTTGATGAGACTATAGCCCCTATTACAAAAAAATTAAATAAAATAGCCGAAAAAAACCATTTCAAAAACATCAACAGTTCCACACAAACTCAATAAACACTAGTTTGATGACAACTGTAGAAAGGCAATTGAGAAATAAAGCCTTGACAGATATTAAAAGGATTTCGCTAAGCCCCCCCCCCCCCGCAATATTAGTGATGCCAAGCGTCAATCCTGGAGAGTATAGAACCTATGTCTACACACAGATAATTGTATAACTTGTAGATCAGCATTTGTTTCAAAATATACTAAAGTGCATCATACACCAAATATTTATACCTGTAAATATCAGGAATATTTAAAATATGGTTGATGAAGATGTGGCATTTTGTAAACAGCTTAACATTTTGTGGCCTAAGGGTCGAAAAACACACCAATACAATACTTCCAATATAGCTTGACCATCCTAACTTATATCATATAAATATTAGGATTTCTGGATACCATTTTTCTAAAGTCGTCCTATGTAACATAAAAAAACTGATAATACATATCTGTTTTTATGAAATCTAGAAATTTCCAAAATAAGTTGTCATTATCATCCCACGAATTTAAACAGTTTAGGTCACCGCATATGTGTGCACCAAGGAAATATATCGGCCACATCGAGACTCGAACCCGGTACCCCCGGGCTCCGAGTCTACCACGCTACCAATGAGCTATTCTAACGTGATATTATATCTACGAAAACTAAAAAATATGACATGAGATGAGCGTTGCCTTTTGGCCAATGATTTTTGACATTAAGTAGGTGTTGAGAACAATTTATAGAACTATGCACATATATGGATTAAGTAATTAATTTATACCTCTATGACACTCTGTGTACGAGAGTAGCGCTAGGATAAAGCCGGGGGATAATGTTGCTTTCGTCCATTGACATTGGTATTAAAACGTCATGGCTATGTCTATAAAAAAATGGGCAGACAATTGGCAAACAGTGTATCGTTGGCTAACATCCAGATGTAAGTGTGCAAATACGATACATCATACATTCAGTCAATTGTGGTTTAATGTAGGGGAGGTGGCCCAACATGAATGCAACATTGCCTTAATAGATCGTGTTCAATATCTGGTTTGTTGAGTTGTATTGACCAGCACAGGTTGATAGTGAGATTTCCCAGCAAACACGAGACATTGAACCAATGTAGTGTTGATATTGGTCCATCGTCTACGACGCTGGCCCAACATCAACCCAACATTGGTTCAACGCCTCGTGTTTGCTGGACTATCGCGGCCAGACATGCTCTCAACTCCACGCACTACAGCTCAGTGACGTATTATACTGTTATATACATGATATAGGCGTAGGCCTATATACAGTGAATGTTATTATCCTGACCATAGAGAGACACTCAGGTAGATTTATTACTGTATTCACAGCTGAGCCTGAGCCAGGATTACACAAGGCAACTTATTGACATTAGAACGAGAAGAATCAGTTTAAAAATAACATATTGATAGTGTTTATCAGTTTATAGAGACTGGTGGACTTAATACAACCAGCTAAACGGCGTTAGTCGGCGTGCAGTGTACAACGCCCATCCAACAGAATACAGCGACTGACAACACAACAGGTACGTACATAGGCCATACAGAGAGTGATATAGAATATATTCGTAACGTTAGTTATATTTATGCAATATTTTATATTTGCATTAAATACTCAGCAGACAGGTGATATTGTCAGAAATAATACCAAAAAGACGGGCCTGGTTCTAGTATCCACAGGCAATGTATCATTTTATAAACAATGCATGTTCTTGAACTATACAGTTCACATATTTATTTTGACGTATATTAGATAGTTTTGCAATAGGATAAAACATGGTGGTCTGCACCCTAAGTGCTCGAAATGTGAGAGCCAGAATTTAACACAATTTAATCGAATATTAAGCACAATATAATGCATAAATAATTTGCATCTATGGAGGAGGGTGCACATGAGTCAAAAAACGAATCGAACAAACGGCGAAGCGCCTGTTCTTAGGGGCCGAAGAGCGAGGATTGCAGTTTCTAAATAGTGTAAAAAACGAAGTGTGCTAGCTATAAAAACGAATATCGACGTCAGTATATTATAACTATCATTGTGTATATTATAACTATAATTGTGTTGATTGCTAATTTATAAACTTTATTATTATTATGTTATAATGGTACTTCTAATATGACAAACGTCCTATTGAATTGTCCTAAGCCATTATAAATGAAAAAACTGAGGCAGAAATCTTATAAAAAATGAGGACAATCTCTCATATAATCAAGTAAAAACATTTTTCCCTTATAAAAAGTGAACAGTGAGCCCAGAAGACGTCAGATTCTGAAGTCTACAGTCGATCCCCGCACTAAAAGAGTAAACTATTTACACGGTCGGTATATAGAAAAGGCTTCCTTGCTATTTATAATGGACGTAGACCGATAACATAGGTATTTAAAATAATGAAGCGACAGGAGCTAACTGAGACCTTTATGATGATTTCAAATTAAAGACAACCCTTTGGTCTCCATGGCTTATACAAATATATTTCAGCGTTTTAAGGGTTAAATATGACATTGGGTCACAGAGCAGAGCTTGACGATATGTGAGGCTGGTGTATATAGGCTCCAGAATTAATGTATTATGACAACATCACTCAGATCTATACTATCATTCTATATGGTAGCATACTGCCGTACAATGTCAAAAGGCAGTAGGCCCTATCTGCTCAGATACTGGCTTTGCAGATCAGTATAGATCTGCGACACCGCAATCTACTTATGTCACTTGTCACTCCATCGTAGGAGCGCGGCTGACGCGAGATTATGCACTAGTTCTGGTATAAACCTTATAGTGCCTCTCTCTTTTCAACACTCCAAAGTGATATTACCTGGTTATATACCCAGTGCTGTGTAATATAGCACGTCTGCCATAGCTGGTAGACCATTTGTCTCGCATGACCACTTCTGACCTTTGCTTGACCCAGTGACTGACCTGGCGGCTCCGTACGTTTTAAACGCTAATCAATGAAGACCAAGGCCGTTTTAATATTGGTCCATCGATTGCGGAGTTGCCCGACATTCAACCAATTTTCGTGTTTGCTGGGATGATTGTTGTATGACATGTATGACATTGTATGACATATGTGATTGACTCGTTTGTGTTAAAAAATATGTATAACTGAAACTTTCATATTGAATAATCTATTCGCAAAGACTATGGTGAAATGGTATAATATATATGATTATTTGCTGCTAAACAGTGACTTTATTTATTTATTTATTTATTGAGACATATTTATACAGGGTGGACATTATTAGCAGTCAGGCTATTTTTCATATATGCCCTGTAGAGATTTTGTTATATGAAAAACAAACATTCAATTATATAATATATAATACAGGTGAGCTTTATAATACAGATAAAAACGCCCCAAGGTTAAAACACATAATATTGAAATGTTGCCCGCGCCAAAACCAGAGATAAAAAACTACATATATATTATATATTAATATTAATATGAATAGTAGGTAAAATACACTCTGGAAAGCGTATCAACGTACAAAATTACTTTTTAAAACATGATTTTTTTTCTTTAAAGAATGTGTTTACTATGAGAACAAGTAAAATATAAATATATATTTACATACATATACACATACATATACATAACATAACGTACTTGTTAGCTTTTTTTAAATATACATACATTGTTTTACATACATCGCTATAAAACAATTAACACCCTTAGTTTAAACTGTTCCACAGATTTTAAACAGGTGGTTTTGATTTTTGTAATTTCTTCAGCCGATATTTAAATGTATTGTATGTTGGCGAATCTCTGATGTGCATAGGCAACGAATTCCAGAGATTCGCTTCGGAATAACTGAGCGATGATTTGAATATTGTTAAATTGGGTTTTCGTAGATAAAGATTGTTATTTGTTGAGCCTCTAGTTAATACACTATGATGTTCCGCAACGGAGGAAAAATGATCAGAAATATAATTTGGTGCCAAGTTGTTCCGTGCTTTATATGTGATACAACAAGTTAAGAATTCATATCTTTCTCTAATTGTTTGCCATCACAGGTTCCTGATAATATTTATACTCGATTCATCCCAGTTAAAGTTTTGGGTTACAATGCGGGCAGCTCGTTTTTGCAGCTTTTGTAAATGGTTCAAATGTTTTTCAGAAGTCGATCCCCAGACACTACGACAATAATCTATACAAGATTGGAATATAGCATAGTAAATACAGTTGAAATTGTTGTAGGGTAAAATTTTTCTGAGTTTTCGTAATATATACAGCCTCGACGATAATCGGCTGGATAGCTCATTGATATGGTCGGTCCATTTCAATTCACTATCAATTACAGCTCCGAGATATTTTGCACTACGTACATGAGGGATTTTCACACCATCAATATAAATATTTAATGAGTACCGAGAAGTGTTTCTTCCAGATATTAACATTACATGACACTTATCAATATTAACTGAAAGTTTGTTCATTCTAAACCATTTCACAGATTCATCAACACTTTTTTGTAATAATGTCTCAACTTCGGCAATGGACGTGCCATTTACATGCACCATATTATCATCAGCAAATATATTACATGTTGCATTTGAGAGACATGAAGGAAAGTCATTAATAAATAATAGAAATAATAAAGGTCCGAGGACAGATACTTGTGGTACTCTAGTTTTTATTAGCTTGGGTGATGATATTTGACCATTTATGTTTACTATTTGTGATCTGTCAGAAAGGTGATTAGAAAACCATAGTAATTCTGTTTCAGTCAATCCATATTTACCGAGTTTATATAGCAGCAATTCATGCTCTATTGTATCAAAACATTTTGCTAGGTCAAAGAGACAAACACCAGTGAGTTCACCGTGGTTAATATTATCAAAAAATGAATCTATAACATGATGCAGTGATGTTTGGGTGGAATGATGCTTCATAAATGCCGATTGACTTTGTGTAATAAACGCATGGGCTAGTAAATATTCCCGAAACTGCACATCAACCATTTTTTCAAAACATTTAGGGATATGTCCGATGACTGAGATGGGGCGATAATTATTTGGGTCGGTATTCGAGCCCTTGTTTTTAAAGATAGGGGTAACTCGTGCTTTTTTCCAGTCATCTGGTATCTGCCCTGTGTTAAGTGACATATTGAATAAAACTGTTAGACTACTGCAAATAACATCACTTGAAAGATTTAAAAGAAGTGAATCAAATCCTAATACATCAATGTTATTGCTAGAAGGCAAATTTTGTAGCATTTTTAAAGTGTCTTCTTCCATTATTGAGTTAAATTTGAACTGGTAGATACTGATGTTATTTTTCCAAGTTTGATTCTGGATATCTGTAAATTTTTTAGCTAATTTTGGACCAACAAAAATAAAGTGATTATTCCAGTCATCGGGTGATATGTCATTCGGTAGTTTAGATTTTTTGTCTTTTCCAAGAAACTCATTCACAGCTTTCCATATATTTTGAGGTTTATTATCTGGACTTATTTTCTTTTTGTAATAATCTTGCAACTTACAACGATTGGCCGGTGGCTCGTAAACTCGAGGTATTTGATTTGGGTCCCGGTGGGGGAGGCAAATTTGTTGTCTCTGGTTTTGCATAATAAACAGTTCTTCGTCTTTATCTAAGTTTGGTGTGTACAGTATTGTCTCTGGTACTGTGCATTATAACGAACGTTTAAATGATGATAATAGGAATAGGAATAGTTTTGAATTAGAGCTTCTTTCTGTCGTCTTCGATATTGTCACAGTGAACACAAAGCGACGTAAACCAATATTCACTGACCCACCAGCCATGTCACCCTGCTGGCTCCATGATTTACATACTGTTGATTAGTGGATCCCATAATTATAGGGATTAGCCAGTTCAGCATGGGGATCGACTTTAGAATGTCAGAATTTGACGTCGACCCCCATACTAAAAAAATAAAATATTTATAATGGTCGTAGACTCATTAGATTCAAATGAAGCAGAAAGAGCTAACTAGACATTTATGCTGATTTCAAATTGAAAAATCCTTCGGTAGCTATGATCTATGTAAAAATATTTGAACACTTTAACCCTTTAACCGCCAAATTATTCAATTTGAATTTTCACCACTTGATGTTGTGTCTCGCTGACGCGATCCACAACTTCAAGTGAGTAAAAATTATGCAGATTTGACAAAATGGAGGTCAACTCTTTTCAAATATTGCTGATTGAAGTCAGGTTTTATTTTCAACATGCTTAAAAGCTGATATGCAATATGCTGATAAAAATGTAAAAAAACGAATATAATGGGTACCGGCGGTTTGAAGTTTAAGGGTTAATCAGGGCTAAACTTATTGTCTTCTACTGTGATTGTTTTCAGAAATATTACACCCCGGTCGCACGATGGAGAAAAGAACGCTGAGACATATGTTGGAGGAGAACAGCACCAAGTTTCACTATATAGAATATAATGGTGACCTGTCGAACCATCTGATTCATGGAATGGTCGCCTTGGCTGAGCTGGGAGCATCTCAATACAGAATCATTCAATATATGGATGAATATATGAAGAAGCTGGAAAAACCTGAAAAATACGCCGAGGAAAATAACCCAGAGTTACCATTCGACCCTGAAGCAATGAAAGGCAAACGTAAATGCTTCTACCGTCTGCTGGATCACTATGAGGCTAAAGAAGAAGCCTTGGATGAGGTTGTTGGTGCGGCTTTACCTGGTTTGGCTGCTGGTTTTGCAGGAGCAGCGTTCCATGGTCTGATACAGTTAGGATATGGTTACCATGCTGGGTCTCACCGTGTGGTGTATGAGGGACTGGCATACGCTCATCACTCCTACCTTCCTGTACTGATCAGTGACGAAGAAAGCCTATTCAAACCTCTAGGTGTTGATGGAAATACGGAACCTGTACAAGTCCTCAATAATATTAGAGCCGACAAAAGTTTGACCGAGTTTTTGATCGCTGAGCGTGAGAAATATTCTAACGATGGGACTGAGGGGCGTTATTCAAAGGGGATGGGAGTGTTGAATGCCGGTAAGGGTAATGAATTGATGAAATATGTGAACTCTATGAAAACACCACAACTGATGGCTGATCATTCGGCTGAGCAGCTAAGTCATTTCCTCAACTGGCTGCTCAACACAATAATTACCATATACACTGCAACTGAAAATGATGGTGCGAGGAATGATTTCTTCCTTCTTCATGGTGTAACAGCAGCCTGGTCTCTTAGACAGGTGCTCCACTGTGTACAGGAGGGAAAAGAAAGGCTACGTATTCTCAGGCTGTTCTTGTGTAGTATCATGTCCGTGTACGTATTACAGTTCACACCCCTTGTGAACACGGATCATCTGGATTCAGGACTTCCCGCAGCCAGTCTCACCTGGAAGGCCATAGTAGACGATGCCCTGGAGAAAGAGCTGGATGAACATGTATACAAGCTGATCCAGATCTGTAAGGAATTGGATGGCATGTCAGAAAACAAGGAGATGTCACCAATATATAAGATAGCCTCTGATCTTATAGTTAAAAAGCCTTTCTTTTATAGGAGGGTTGGCTTTTAATGGAGTGATCGAAGATAGAAACCGACATCATCACAGAATCTGATAAAATATGTAAATGCTTCTCTCAATAATTAGAAAACTAAGCTTAATATATTGTGGAATGCAATTGTCATTTGAGCTAAACATTATTAAAATCAGTAGCTATTTAATCACTGTGAACATTCTACTGGCTAGTGGTTCATATGTTTAGCACAAATCGAGTAATCATTGTTCCTTGCACTCAAGTAATGCAGCAATCTATAATGGGACAAAGATTTAATAAAATAATGCATTTTTATTAAACCTGTATAACATTGGTAACGCTTGCAACATTCTCATCCTATATCGCACACTGTGTAGTCTGCACTGAAATGTACGGCAGTTATGTCATGTGTGACTTCATCGTGTGAGACAATACTAAAGGTGTTCATTTATCGTGTGATATGGGAGAATACAGCACATGTTAAACGAATAAGTGTTTGCCTAAAGGCTCACACCTAATTTATGGAACGAGTGCTGTATTTTCCCATATCGCACTCAAATGAACACCGTTTGCATACCATATTTTAGTCATGCATGCTCTGCAAACAATCTCCGTAAACATGTGAATCAACTGTGAAGTTATATAAATATTATCTACATTACAACATAGTTGTTTAACCTTCGGATCAAAATATATTTTAGTTTAATATTTTTCTCGAAAAGGTTAAAAAGTAATAATAAGTTAAGGTTAAGAAGTGGTCACTGACATACATAGCGTGATGGTGGTAACATTATAAGTATATATGGTAATTATAACGCATTACAATAATTTGATACTTTAATACTTAATGGCTATGTTGTATAACTAAATTCTCTATGTTATTACAATTTGTATATAGTAAATTTCGAAATATAATTGCTACAAAACGTATATTTTGTATTATACGTTGTCAACATGTATTGTGATGTATTGTGATGTCATATACCGTGCACTTATATTGGTACAACTATATTTATCTCGTTATCTGGTTATTGGTTCGGAACTCGTTTGAACCTGTAGGTTTGTATTTAAAAGTATGTAAAGAAATACACGTAATTTCTTACTATACAGCTTTTAGCGACGATACATGGCCGTTATTCAGCCACAATAACCTGCTTTTTCCAGCGAATAAAATAATAATTGTTAAATCTATCGAGGGTGTTGTTATTCTTGAACATGCATTGAACACATTATGTTACTGCCAACGTTTTTTTCCTGATTGATGGTGTTTTATTTAATAATAGAGATTATAAGCTCTTTGAATCTGTGACAGAAGGTGGTGAATTACAGCTTAAAAGTCTAAAGTGTTTGGTTTCCGCCGGATTATTCTAATTTGTGATGTTTTTCACTACGATAAACATGATAAATGTAACGTTACGCCTTATTCTGTGAAACGCGGTGACTTCAGCAAAAAACATTTTGAATGGCTACAGTACTCGGTGAAAGCAATGTCATATAAATCCACTACCCCTATGCTTCTTTGTATTAGATTGTCAGGTGAAAGCATTGCAGGTCAAGGCTATTGAGTTTCACAGAATATTACCCCAAATGTGTGGAATTGTTATTTCTTATTGGGGGGACCACCTGAGGACCACCTGAGGACCACCTGGTGAATAACTATAATAAACATAAAACACGCCTATCTCTCGCGCGTTGCTTCCTGAGAAACGAAATTAAATGAATCGGGCTTTAGGCCACTTTTGTGCACATATAGGCTAAATTGGGCCAGGAGAACCTCCTGAGGATGGTGAGATGAGTGAGATGACACTGTCCTCCAGACACAGGATTCGAAATTCGAGCCCTGGCGGTCTGAGGCCGAGCACGCTACCTCTCGGTCACGGAGGCTCCCCACAATACTGACTTTCACACGTGGATGGGGAAGAAACATTTTTTGTTTTTTTAAACCGCCGAGACCGGGAACCGAACCCCGAACTCTGGCGTGAAAGGCAGCGGTGCTAACCACTACCCTAGGGCCCCCGCCCTCCTGCTTCCTGAGCACGTAATGCCCATCACCAATGATGCAGAATACGCTCATTCGACGTCAGTGACGCTCGCCATTATCATATGTAGAGAGTGCAGGCATCGAGTAAGGTGGATAAGCTAATTCCACACCAGTGACTAGAATTGAGATTATCCTAATTTTCTGTAATTTCCACCAGAATAGTTGAAAGAATTTCAACTTTTACCCATGAAACCCTTAACCTTTTAACCAACAATCTCGATTATATTATTTTTTATTTTTTTATTATCACTTTAAGTGTCAGGTTTTGTTAAAGGTGAAGCGTGAAATCAATCAGCAACATTTGAAAATCCATTTTGTCAAATCTTAATAATTTTCACTCACTTAAAGTTGTGGATAGCGTCATCGAGATACAACTTCAAGCGAGGGAAAATTCCAATTTAATAACTTGGCGTTTACATGATTAAAGCTGATCCGTGAGATGATAGCAATTTTTAATTTCTTAATAAAGTAGATCATGATTTCATTTTATTCAAAATCTTTTTTTAAAAACATTTTTTACCAACATTTATTAGAATCCAGAGAAAACCTAAACACAACTATTGTACACCTTAGGGATGGTTGATTGTTAGTACGTCATTGGGCCACATGTTGATGCCGTCGGCCCAGCGCTGGGCAGACAATCGATGCTGCAGGGGATTACCCAATCTTTCTCGTTCTCACACCAATTACCAGCGGCGCCTAGCTGTGATCAGTGGTAATGCAGGCTTTGATCACACGTCTGAGACGGTGGGTATTAATTTGTGGTATAGAGTGTTGTACAATGCACACAAGTGTTTTCACATGGCAACATACGACTTGGAAATAAAACTAGTCTAATATTTTTCAGTGCTTTTGATTCTTTTGTATCAGTAGGCTATATAACTTAATATAAATTAAATTTTCATAATTGACATGGCAACATATAATGTCCCTTTAAAGCGCCAAATTAATTAATTTGAATTGTGTCTCGAGAGGGTGAGATTAAATTTTAATTGGAGATCAAACATTTGGAAATATTGATGTTTAACTCTTTCAAGCCTGAGTTTACCACTGTCATCTTCATCCACTACAAGCCGCGAATTGCTGTAGCAATTCTCGACTTGTAGTGAATGAAGATGATTTGAAGTGGGTGGAAAATTGAAGAAAATTGCCATGTATCGGTAAACAAGTTGCATGGAAATTTTCGTTCTAAAACCCCTTGTTGTAGGATAATACGTCTGTTTTCGGGGATGTAAAATGATGCTTTAATGCATCGTGAGGGCTCAAAGGGTTAAGCACTCATTTCATTACCAATAACAATGATTTTATTGGTGAATAAATTAAAGACGACTATAGTCATGGTTAGCGCGTTTTCTCTTGTAGCAGATGAACACAGCTAGATACCTGTTTAATAATTTGAAACCACACGCTTGCAAATCTGGATGTTTTAACATTCATTTCATTCCCAATAACAGTGATTTATTCAGTTATTAAAACAAATTAAAAACGACTATATTATTGGCTAGCGCTTTATATCTTCTCTCTTCTGTTTTCTCTTGTAGCAGATGAATACAGTTAGCACTATGACACTGCCTCTATAGTCATGGTTAGCGCTTTTATCTCCCGTTTTCTCTTGTAGCAGATGAACACAGCTAGCACTATGACACTGCCTCTATAGTCATGCATGCTAGTGCTTTATATCTCCTGTTTTCTGTCTTCTCTTGTAACAGATGAATACAGCTAGCACTATGACACTGCCTACAATAGCCACCACTCCCATACACACAAACACATTGTCGATATCTCCGGACGACTCTAACAACTTGGCTAGAGACAAGAACAAAAATACATAACCAATTATTAGAACATTTTTTTAAATAGTTTTTTTAGCAATTACCCGCATTCATTATCTTTAGGTACGTGCAGCTATATAATAATTCAAATGTGGGAGTTTTATCGCATCTTATCATGCGTTATATATATTTTCCTTTTCATGTCGTTTTTATATGGCGATGACACACAACTTTTAACTTCATTTTATGTATAATTATATTCATCGGTTTTGTGTAATATACAAAGATCACATGATGGCCTATTCTATATTCTTAAAGTGCTGTTTTGAAAAATACATTTTTTGATATGTCCACATATTATTACCCTACAACTCACCAAGTAGGATTGGTCCCAATAAGCTACCACTTCCATCAGCTACCATACATATACCTGACGCTGTGGGCATCAAATGGGCTCCAAACGTGTCAACCATAAGCATTGCCCATAATGACCCCAGAGCAGCTACAGAAATACAGACATTATCAGCGACTACTGTAAAATAGCTAATGAATTGTCTGGCAATTTGTCAAAAATATTATTTAACCCTTTCAGAGCGGGGACTGACTTTAGACGTCAGAATCTAAAGTCGACCCCCCCCCCCCCACTGAAAGAGTTAAATATTTATAATAGCCTTAAGTCCTATAACATTTCGTTTCCAAATCATGCGGAAAGAACTAACCAAAACATTTATGATGATTTCAACTTGAAAAAACATTGTTTTATATTGGTTATGGAGAGATATTTAACCCTTGAAGCGCTGAATTGTTTTTGTATAAACCATGTAGACCAAAGTGGTTTTTTCAATTTGAAATCATCATAAATGTCTTAGTTAGCTCTTTCCAATTCATTTGAATACCTATGTTATGGGTCTATGGCCAGTATAAATATTTTTTACTTCTACAGTGCAGGGATCGACTTTAGTCGTCAGAATCTGACGTCTACAGACGTCAGATTCTGACGACTAAAGTCGATCCCCGCGCTGTAAGGGTTAAGCTCTCGAAGGGTTAATCTGCTTATGTTATCTCCACTGACCTAAGCTGAAGCCTTGGATGATAGAGTAGATGACGAGCATGGTGAAGGAGTTAGTGGTGGTAAGAAGGATATTACTGACACCAGCAGTGAGAAGTGATAGCGCGTCTGTAATGTAGCGAGCTGATGGTCCCACCTCACCTAAAATAGCCCACACTATTCTACCAGCTGTATTAGATAGACATAGAGCTATCAGTATAAAAAAACGTTCAGATCCATCTGCGTTCATCTTCAGCACCAGGCGTTGTTGGGTGAACGTAAAGACTCCAGCAAAAGTAAAGCCAAAAATGGAGACTGCTAATCCCACCAGGTAAAGCTCTGGCATTTTCGCTAGTGATGTGTCCCAAATCTGAGACAGATCTAGAGGTGAAATGCTCAAGTGACATCTTAACCTGAAACACCAGGAGTAAACTCTGCTGTTGACGAGTCCTTTTGGTTCACAATCACTGGCTTCTTCGTTGGCTGCAGCAATGATTGTCATATCCTTATTTCCATCTTTGTGCTCAATGTTCTGATCAGGAGGAGAAGTTTTCTCATTGGAAGGCATGTAGTTTTCACCCGAGTTACATTCACTGTCAATTGCATGGTCGGGTAAATGAGACATATCATTGGTTCTATCGTAGCCATCATCTATGTAAGTGGAATTAGTCTCTTCTAATTCCTCATCCATCGAAAATGTCTGTGTTTCAACGTGATTATTCATCGCTCTACTATCATAATCATCATTCGACTGGAGCACATCTTCTGTAAGGACATTGTTTGTTACATCTGTGTTAGTTATATCCAGCATGGAAGTTGTAAGATATTTCATGAGGTGACATTGTGGTGTATTTGAAGGATCGTTTTCTACAGAGGAATATTTCAAGATTCCGTAATCTTCTTTGTATTCAGTTGACGTGTTGTTTAGATATTCTGTGTCTGACAGTGGCTTTATAATAACTGCACACACCACACCTGACAACACGAGGCTCGCCTCTACCAAGACGGCTATCTGCCAGTCTTTCCATTGTATAACTGCCTCCACCAGCAGACTAATAATCATTATACCCAGACTACTGCCCACACTGGTCACCCCGGCCGCCAGACTCCTCCTGTCTGATATATACTGCAGGGTCAACACAAGGGAAGACGTGAACATGATCCCATTAGCCATGCCTAATAAAAGTCAGATATTATACATGCAGCATACACGATTCTATTAGCTATACCTAACAAAAGTCAAATAGCATACATGTATACAGGACAGTCAATATTCATTATTTATAGATCCTATTAGCCATACCTAACAAACGTTGAATAGTATACATGCAGTAGACATGATGTATACATGCAGTAGGACTTTATTAATTATTTAGAGATCACATTAGCCATACATAACAAAAGTGAAATAGCATACATGCAGTAGGACACTATTCATTATTCATAGATCACATTAGCCATACCTAACAAAAGTCAAATAGTATACATGCAGTAAGACACTATTAATTATGTATAGATCACATTAGCCATACATAACAAAAGTAAAATAGTATACATGCAGTAGGACAGTATTAATCATTTATAAATCGCTTTAGCCATACCTAACAAACAACAAATAGCATACATGCAGTAGGACACTATTCATTATTTATAGATCCCATTAGCCATACCTCACAAACATCAAATAGCATACATGCATTAGACATGATGCTATTAGCCATAGCTAACAATCATTAAATAGTATACATGAATTAGTCATGATTCTATTGGCCATACCTAACAAACGTCAAATGGTATACATGCAGTAGGACACTATTCATTATTTATAGATCCCATTAGCCATACATAACATACGTCAACTAGTATACATGCAGTAGGACACCATTTGTTAAGCAGCCTTCGCCGAGGCGGGCTGCTTATTGTATTCAACACGGTCCGACGCCGACGCCGCCGCCTCTTCTGCTTCCTCATGCTTCACAGAGCCATCATATACCACTGTGGAATTGTTTTGGTAACATTTGATCCCCATATCACCAAGGCTTTAATTTATATACAACCACTAACGAAGAAATGCTAGTTGGCGCGTTTTAGGAAAAAAAATATCACATCTTCTTTTAATTTAGCAAATATGCTCAGCTATGTCAGCCAATGACCCGGTTAATTTTGCAAGTAAACAACGTCAAAATGGCCGTTTCATGGCCATTTGAAATTTGAGTAATTTTGTGACATTTACGTAACTTAAAAACAAAGCAAAATAGCTGGACTATGCATATAGAACAAAATGTAAGGACTCGCACAAGGATAACCCATGACAAATTTCGCAGAATTAAAATCTAAAATACCCGACTGGTGGTCATTTTTAATTGTATTTTCTCATTATCTCGGAAATCTTGCATGATAGCTAGAGCGGTAATATAAAATAAACCTTGAGAAGGTCTTCTGATCTATATCAAATTTAAATTGGCCGACTGGTGATAATGGAGGGCTGCTTTCGTGCTTGTTTTCGAACAACTTTTTCTATATTTAATAGATCCCATTAGCCATACCTAACGAAATTCAAATGGAAGACATGAACATAATCCCATTAGCCATACCTAACAAAAATCAAATATCATACATGAAGTAGACATGATCCAATTAGCCATACTTAACAAAAGTCAAATGGATGACATGCAGTAAGGCACTATTCATTATTTATAAATCCTATTAGTCATACCTAACAAAAGTCAAATAGTATACATGAAATATACATGATGTCATTAGCCATACCTAACAGTCAAATAGTATACATGCAGTAGGACACTAGTCATTATTTATAGATCTCATTATCCATACCTAAAAAACGTCAAATAGTATACATGAAGTAGGAAACTATTCATTATTTATTTGCATTTTTTTATCAAGGCACCTTGAGGCCGTGTCTAAATCACTAAATTACTGCACTGCAGGTTTCCGAACAGCTCTCTCTAGATAATAATAGATCCCATTAGCTATACCTAACAAAAGTCAAATGGAAGACATGAACATAATCCCATTAGCCATAACTAACTTAGGATCAGGACAACATATGTCAAACGTGGGGCCTCTATTGACAGAATTCATAAAGACCTAGATTTAAACGCTGGATACAATGACAGTGATAAATTAGTTTTCCTATGTGGAACCAATGATCCGGCAAATAACACACTTGGTCAGACTGTTATTAAATATGACAATCTCCCAGACAAGGCGCTGGCCCTAAATCAAAAAGCACAGATATATGTTGCAGAATTACCACCACGCTGGGACAAACCTGAGATAAATGATAGCATATTAAATCTGAATGCTTACCTTGAGCATATTAGATAGAGTAAATTATATTAACAACAACATCTTCACTCGATGCCGCAGGACTCACTACAGCGTAGATAAACTACATTTAAGCAACCAAGGGAAAGATTTGATGGCACGTAATATCGAAATGGTGGTAAATTTTCACACACCGAAGAACTTTCCTCAGAGTTAGTGAACAATTTTCCAGACAATCACGTGCCTGAAAATTCGCCTGAGTGTCATTGTGTGAACATACTGTCTAGGAACATCCGCGGAATAACGGATAAATTACAAAACAAACAGTTATGTGAGTACATTTGTCAGCATGATATCGTTTGTTTAGTTGAAAGTATGCTAGACTCTCAGAAGATTATCCACTTCTCAAGTTATACTGTGTATAATTTTGCACGGCAAGTGAGACATAAAAAAGCGAAGCGCTGTTCTGGTGGTATAGCTATTTTAGTTGCTAATCGGCTGACCAAACATATCGAAATTAAAAGAGTAAATGAGTGCTTGGTGTGGATCACATTTAATAATGATTGGTGTCGTTTATGTACCACCAATAGATTCGAGTTATAATGGCATAAAGCAAGATATGTTTGACATTATTGAACTCGAATATAGTAAATGTGCAAACAATTATGATATTTTTCTTTGTGGGGATTTCAATGCCCGCACAATACCTTACCGGATATTATAACAGATGAATTTACTGCTTTTAACGTTGGTCAGCCAAACTTTGTATGCTCTAATATCTTAGCCGATTCACAGCGTTATAATATGGACACTAAGGCAAACACCTATGGTAAACTGTTATTAGAACTTTGTAAAAATACAGGTCTTATTATTGCAAATGGTAGAATTTACCAGGATAATCTCATAGGCTCTTTCACATACTATAATGGACATGGGAAAAGTGTAATAGATTACATGCTATTTGACCCAAACTGTTATAATATGATAACAAACTTTGCAATAACACCTAAACTAGTCGAATCCGACCATTGTCCTATCGAGTTTGGCCTGGAAATTGAACCGCTCATATTAAATGCCAACACTGATCGATCAAGCGATTATATATGTAGCCTCATACATAAGCTTATCATTACTGCATCTTCTGGCATTTAAAAAAAAGTCAACATTAACAAGAATAACAGCTCCATGAAACAGATGTTAACCAATGCCTGGTTTGATTTTGAATGAAATGAACTTAGAAAAACTATAAATACTTATGCAAAGCGGTCGAATTTAACTCACACTGAGAACAACAATTACTACCATAACTTATGCAACAATTACAAACGCATGATCCAAAGAAAAAAGCGAAACTATAATACAAACTTGAAAATAAATCTTGAAGAGATGTGTAGTAACAATCCAAACGATTATTGGGGTTTCTGGAAACGGCTGCAGCGGCAGAACCTTAGCGAAAGCACAATTGAACTATACCAATTTTACAAATGTTTTCTAAAACAAAGTGAGCCTCCTACCGGTCAAAACGCAAATACAAAATTCAAAACTTTACAACAAAAAATACCTATTGATAGATATAATTACGACAATCAAATAACATTCTCAATGGTAAAATTCAATTGGACGAAGTAGAGAAAGCTCTAAGTAGAATAAAAAAGATAAAGCGTCGGGAATTGACGGAATTCCGATTGAGTTATATTCTTCGGACATTAAATATTTCACACCTTTACTGACAACATTATTCAATACCATTTTTGATTCGGCAGATTATCCAGATGACTGGGCACAAGGATTGATATACCCAGTCCACAAAAAGGGTGATAAGTCAGATCCACAGAACTATCGGAAAGTTTCTCTGATTCCCACTCTTGCAAAAGTTTTTGAATCTGTACTCGAAAATAGATTGTCATTCAAAAACTTAGTGTGCCGTGACGATGATTCTCTACAAAGAGGGTTTAAAAAAGATTGTAGGACATCTGATAATTTATTTGTGTTGTACAATCTGGTTGAAACGCAAAAAACACGTAAAAAACCGCTCTACGTTTGTTACATAGATTTGACCAAAGCTTTCGATTATTTAAACAGAGATGCACTCATCCTGAAACTGCATCAGCGCAATGTCGACGAAAAATTTCTGAATACAATCAAATCTATGTTTCTTAAATCTAGCAGTCGAGTTAAATGGAGTGGCAAGATTAGCAAGCCTATTAAAAACCGTTATGGTGTCATGCAGGGAGGTGTCTTAAGCCTCGAACTTTTCAATGAATTCCTGCAGGATCTCGGAAAATATTTAAATCCTAAATACGGTATTAAGATAGGAGACATATACCTTGCGTACCTCCTATTTGCCGACGACATAGTCCACTTTTCGGAATTTGCAGAGAGTCTACAGGCACAAATTGACTTATCTTGCAAGTACTGTGAAATATGGAATCTGATAATAAGCATTGCTAAAACAAAAATAGTGATTTACAACCAAATATTTGCTAAACATTCATTTTCTTTCACACTGGCCGAAAATACGCTTGAAATCGTGGACAAATATAAATATTTAGGTCTTTGGTGTAGTAATAATAAAAATATATTTGTAAAAAACCCTTTGTATCTGGCTGAACAAGCTCGCAAAGCAATATTCACAATTAGAAATTATAGTCACAACTTAGGACATCTTACGCCAAAATTGTCTCTAAAAGTATTCCAAGCCCAAATAGAGCCCATACTGATGTATGGTAACGAGGTACTATTTATTGGTAAAGAAATATTGGACTTTGAGACAGTCCATTTATCATTCTTGAAAGATATGCTTGGAGTCAAACAACAAACCACATCAGTTACTATTTATGGGGATACAGGAAGGTATCCTCATGGGAAAATCATAGAGTAGAAAATGCCAATCGCCTCATCGAACAAGTTAAATTATGTTTGATTAATACATATAAAGTTGATTGGTCTATCAAAGCCCGAAATTCAATAAAATTACGAAGTTTAAATTCGACCACTCGCTAGAAGAATATATGTTTTATTCGGCTTTTTAGGGCCGGTTAGGGACGTTTCCGTCGCCTTTGTTATCAGACGAGGTGGGGCCTTATGGAGGATCTCAGAGTTGCTAAGTCAACTGATTTTCTCTATGAGGGCGGGAATGTTTTTATTCGATTGTAAATCAGGGTATGTGGTACTAACTAGGTCGTGATTGAAATGGTATGAACTAAACAATATAGTGAATTAAAATAAGATGTATTGTTATTGTGCGTGGGCCAATATTGTAGATAATAAATCATTGGTTAATTAAATAAACTTTAATGCTATTGTGTGAATGCCATGTCCTGCGTGAATGGCACACATAATTATTATCCTCAATTTGTATTGTCATTAGATCACTAAGTCTGCAACACTCGATAATATCAAGGAATCTCTGGGCACATAGCGACTGTGCGTACATGGTCACATGGCTCGGAGTTACTTGTTTCGCGGACTTCTACATTTATTACATTTACCTGAGATTATGTTTCATTTTTAGACTACTCTATATCTTTAACGTCGTTTTACTACATCACTGTACATACTCCAGTACCATAATTATGCATTTGTATATATCTTTAGGTTTCTACGCTTTCCAGAGTGTCTTTTTTGTTGTCATATATGATTTGTGGATCATACATAGTAGCTATTTTATCTCTGGTTTTGGTGCGGGAAACAAAATGATAGACCACCTACGTTCATATATATTGTTCAAGTAGTAATCAATTATCTGTTATTTTATCGCAATATCCAGTGTTTTACTATGGCAATGCCTTTTAACATGATTTTAACTCTGTATGTGATACCATGTAAATTGTCGTGTGATTTTATCAAATTAACCATATTGTATATACATGTACATATATTCTATCATTTGACAAATAAGTCAGTAATGACTTTTCTTTATGTCAATAAAAATCTATCTATCTATCCTAACAAAAATCAAATAGCATACATGAAGTAGACATGATCCAATTAGCCATATTTAACAAAAGTCAAATGGATGACATGCAGTAGAGCACTATTCATTATTTATAATCCCTATTAGCCATACCTAACAAAAGTCAAATAGTATACATGAAGTATACATAATGTCATTAGCCATACCTAACAGTCAAATAATATACATGCCATAGGACACTATTCATTATTTATAAATCCTATTAGCCATACCTAACAAAAGTCAAATAGTATACATGAAGTATACATAATGTCATTAGCCATACCTAACAGTCAAATAATATACATGCAGTAGGACACTAGTCATTATTTATAGATCCCATTATCCATACCTAACAAACGTCAAATAATATACGTGAAGTAAAAACTATTTATTATTTATAGATAGACCTCCTTTTGCATTTTTTTATCAAGGCACCTTGAGGCGGTGTCTAAATTGCACTGCAGCTTCTACGCCAATGATTATTCCTCTTTCATTTCAGCAAAAAAACACCAATGTCTTTTGATGTTAAACTGCTTATTAGTTTTTTAAATTTGAATTCCTTATACAGAATATCAGTGCATATGGACTAATCAAATATAAGCATTTGTTTCCGTAAAATCATTTCAAAATGGCTATGGGTACTCATCATACATTTGTGAAAGGTTAAGCATTACAAATAATTACTCCCTTATGGATTTAGATTTAGTGTATTTTATATAGGCCTTAAACTTAGATTATTCTGCAAAGGGAACTATAATATTTTGTATGTATTTTGTATCAAACATTACAGATAAGAAGTACAATTATTTGTACATTTTTATACTGATAGATTGTCAAAGTGAATTTATAGAAATCCTAAATAAAATCGATCAGCCAATATACACGGCCTGTATAATGTTTCAGGCCTTATGACCCATACATATATCTGTTGTGTAACATATTGGACCTTTGCATACAGGATCTACTCACCTGTCATAAAACCATATGTAAAGTACAGTAGATATATACTTGGGGAAACACCACTGATAGCAAATCCAGAAGCTGAGACCACGCAACAAACAATGATGATTTGTCTGTAACTAAATCTTGTTATTAAAGGTTTGACAAACACACCTGTAAATAGAAATACAATCATTGAGGCTGTACTTCTACTTCTACTTCTACTTCCACTACTACTACTACTATTACAACTACTACTACTACTACTACTACTACTTCTACAACTACTACTACTACTACTACTACTAACACTACTACTACTACTACTACTACTACTGTTGTTGCTGCTGCTGCTCCTGCTGCAGCTGCTGCTGCAGCTTTTGTTGCTGCTGCTACTACACCTACTACTACTACTACTAGTACTACTAGTATTACTACTTCTAGTACTACTAGTACTACTATTACTACTACTACTACTACTACTACTACTACTACTACTACTACTACTACTACTACTATTTGGAAAACGCGCTCAATACCCACCATGCCCTATCACCCTCACCCTCACATCATCATCTGTACATCATTCATCTCATCAATTCATTGACTACAACGTTTTTATCGTATCACTTAAAAACTTAAAAGACCATTTGTGCCGAAAAGTGACGTAAAGCAATGAATTACTACTACTTCTACTACTACTACTACTACTACTTCTACTACTACTACTACTACTACTACTACTACTACTACTACAACTACTACTACCACTACTACTACTACTACTACTACTACTACTACTACTACTATTACTACTAATACTACTAATACTACTACTACTCGTGTCTTATCTGATAGATGTGAAGGTACATGCATATGGATTTGTGACTTTTAATATTACCTACTGTATTACCATGATTACAGTTATGTAAAAAATATTAAAATGATTGAATATGATATTTAAAAACACCGTTTTTTTAAAACGTCCATCTAGTACATACATTTCGTTATGAGCAACGCCACATGGCAACAGATATGTAATATATGTTATAGAATTAATCTATTTTGTTAATATGCTGTACCACTACTGAAAAACATGAACACTTGAATTCCATGAATCCACGAGGTGACAACCTCTCCAGCTCCGTAATACTCCATCAACCTGTCAAATAACACTCCAGATGCAAATGTTGTCCCTATGGCCAGAAAGTTGACGGTGCATCCCACAAATAATACCCTACATAAACGTGACATCTGTGAATTTTCTGACATCCTGAAAATTATACATACCATGTCAGTATTGAAAAATTACGAAAAAATATATATTATTTCATGCTCAATATTAAAGTGCTCATATGTATGATATCTATATATGTATTATATATATGTATAATTATATATATATAATAGCTTAACCATATATTATTATTATTATTATTATTAATAGTGTACTTATAAAGCGCATTATTATATACATTTCTGGGTAATCTTGCTGTATAATTGACAGCATCTTAACTGTTCTCATTTAAATTAGAGAAAGTTTACTCTGTCAGCGCGGGGATCGACATTAGACGTCAGATTCGGACGTCTAATGTCGATCCCCGCACTGACCGAGTAAATTATTTATAATGGCCGTAGACGCACTAGGTATAAACATATAGGTATACACTGATATCGTTCAGAAAATCTGACCCACGGTATAAACTCATTTTGTTTTCTCAGCCATTTTCGGGTATGGCGAATCTAATGCGAAGTTGTGTCAAGCCTAACAATTCGCCTGATTTGGAGAATAAAACATGATGTCATAATGTTTATCCTCGTGTATTTTGTGAACTTTCGAAAATATCATGAATTTATTCATGTGAGCCTCTGGAGGTCTGAGTATAAAGTGCTTTGATCTTTCGTTTCGCTTCAAAGAGCTATGAAATATATTATTTTAAATTGCTAGGTTTCAAGCTATTAAGTGTAGTTCTCTAGTACTTTTAATTATTCTAATATGACTTGCCATTTTAAATGTTATTATTTGTTTGAAAAAAATAACACGGGGTCACATAGGGTTCACATTAAATGTTGACGTTCGACTTGAGCCTGAGTTTTCATTATTAAGTATTTGAAATAATGATATAAAAAAGTGTATTATTATTGAGAAATATGCTATCTCGAGGTGGATTTGAATTGGACGCGATGACGTTTGCCTATCACTACGCTATACCAACCACTTGGTATTTTTTTAATATAAATATGTGGTTGACTTATGTCAAAAATCGCGATTCTGACAGCAATCTTACTGTTGAATAAAATAAAAAGTGTGAAATGCTCATTTTGTCGGTATCGTATCACCAATGCGTTTTCTTGAATATTGAGAATGATATATCATTCATGTTATGTTTACGATACTGGTTCTTTAGAAGGAACCCTTTAGTGCTATTACCATGTAACCCCTGGAGAACCCCTGCAGGGTTCTCCAGGGGTTGCATGGTAATATCAACGAAGGGTTTTTTTGAAAAAACTATATTGTTTAGAGTGTAACTAAGACATTTCAGATAATCTAAATCTTATGATTTGTAGTTAGATGGACCCCGAATATATATACTCACTCTACCTGCTCCTCCACCATCCACACATTGGTAAACCATGTGTGTTTTACTTACAATTACAATCCCTACTACCTGCCACGTTGTGAGACTGTGGTATTCAATATAATTATATCGTACTATATCACTTTGTATCATAGGTAATGGTACAGTATAGTTAGCGATCAAGAAATGAATCATCATCATTTATACATAAAACGTTTTTATGCTAATATATTACTTTTTAATATCGTGTCGTCATATAAAAAGAAAACATAACTTTTTGGAATGAGAGTTCACATAAAAATAATATAACGAGCTGTTGAAAACGGTGAGATAATGACGATGATAATAAGACCTAATTAAAAAACGGTGCATCTATCAATATAAAAAAACGTATGTCCATGTGACATATAAAAATCCATATGACTTTCAATTTGACCTTTTCACCTACGAGGGAGAGTAGCACAAAACGGTACAAGTTAAAATACCATTTTTGGACGTGTTTTTTTAATGGCTGCTTAGGCTTTATTATGGTGTGTCACATACGGGGGAAGGTAGGGACGAAAGTGGTAAATTCGGCCCTTAGAATGTTGGCATTAAACATGTGTTTCAATGGGCCTAGCATTTGGGGTGGTGAGACCATAAGAACTCAGAGCTCAGAATCATTTATAACGCATTATAACGCATTCATAACGCATGCAGTACGCTGTTCTAAAAGGTAAGATAGCGACAATGATAATAAGGCCCGAATAATAAAAACGATAACTTTATCGAAATACGCATGTCCATAATAATAATCATTATGATAAAATGCTGAAAATTGTATTATGTATTTATTATATTATATTGCAGTAGGCCCCTATATATTTTGATTATTTAATCAATATACCAATTTATGCTATTAAGTTCATATTTTATAGCTCTTAATCTTAAGCTACGTAACCTAAATTTTCACCCACTTGAAGTTGTGTCTCGCTTCTGCGACCCATAACTTCCGTTTGGTAAACAATACTTAAACTTGTACATTATAAACCAAAATATAATGTCAATCTAACTATCCTAACCCTTACAGCGCGGGGATCGACCCTTTTTCACGGACCAGACACACATCCTTTTAACCCACTGTATCCCTGCCAGATTAGTCGTCAGAATCTGACGTCTGTTTACGTCAGTTTCTGACGACTAAAGTCGATACCCACACTGTAAGAGTAAAAATATTTCTAATGGCCGTAGACCCCTAACATAGGTACTCAAATGAATCAGAAAAAGCTAACTAAGACATTTATAATGATTTCCATATGAAAATAACCCTTTGGTCTCCATGTTTTTTTACAAAAATCTTCAGCTCTTTAAGAGTTAATGCTCATCTCTCCTTCAAATATTTTAATTAAAAGTACAAATAAAATGGCTAAAGCCGTTTACAAACGAGATTCTCACATAAATGGATCCCAAGTGGTTGGTGGGTCTGTTCTTTACAAGCACAAGTATAAACCATGTGCCTCGTAAGTATGACCTCAACCATTAAAGCACTGAAATACTTTATACAAATCATCATGAATGGCTTACTTAGTTCTTTCCGCTTTGCCGCACAAAACACGTGATGGTCAATGAGTGAAAACGGACAGGGCCAGGCAAAAAGTCCGATGATAAAAATGACATGACTGATATATAAGAGCGATTTCAATGCTGCTTCACATTAATTATACACATTTCAACACTATATATTAAATATAAATGCGTTCTGTTAATGATATTGGTATGGAATCAAATACAATGTACGGTAGTATTTTTTTTCTGACCTCTAACATGCCAGTTTAAGTTGAATATATTTTATCAGAAATTTGCATAATACAAAAATATTGTATTATGCATTTCTGAGGTCGAGCACGCTACCTCTAGGTCACGGAGTCTTCCCACAATGCTAAACACTTTACGAGGGGGGGCAGGCAATGTCGTCACCATCGCACCAAAGCTCATACTGACGGATTGATTGATATATTCACCAGGTGGCGTTCCAGCTTGCAACACTCACCAGGTGAGGCTCTAAAAAAATCCCAATAAGTGGGATCATGTTCCGTTATTCGCTAGGTGTCCCTAGCATCAAAGAATTTAGTGCATAATTCAGTGGATAATTTGAACGCTTACATTTCTCAGCTTGCAATGTCCAGCAATTGATTCAGCATTTCCCAAAATTGGAAGAAACACATTCAAAACGATTTTAACATACAGAATGCATGGTAAATAAGAGTAAAATCTGAGATCCAGACCTCTATATCGACGCTTACATGAGGGATTCTATCATTTTGGGCACCAGAAGATATTCTCCTTGTCAAAAATGTAAGCATATATCAACTTAGCTTTGGTTTTTGGCAGAGCTTAATTTAAATTTCAAATGTTTATTTTTAATCAATTTGAGGTTTTTTTTACCGTATTGGAGAGATTAATTTACCGTTATGGAGTGACCAATTTATATTACGGAGTGATCTTCATACTTAAATTTCTCAGTGACCCTTCTACAAAATTTAATATGTAGTTTAACATGGTTATTATAATGTTGTTAAGTTAGATGGAATCACTTTATGACAAAAACCTTAAAATAATGAAATATATATACTCTCCGTAACGATTAGTGTCGCTATAGAGAGTATTAATAACGAACATTGTCTCTCCATCACGACAATTATTTCTGTTATGGAGTGACATTAAACAAATACTAAATATCGATGTTTAATAGACAAAAAGAAAAGTTACTATTTCAACAAGTGTCACTTGCTGGTTAAAATATGAAATTCATAAAAGGTTTATAATTATTTTTAAATGAGTGGAAGCACAATTTGGGACCACTATTTCACAGCATAACGTTTTTGTTTTTGTTATGGAGTGACAGAAAATACGCGTTATGGAGAGACGTTTTTTTTAATAAATCGTGCATAACATCCATGTAATATTATGCTATAGTATGATTTTTTTCCAAATGAGGCTCTAGTAGGCTTGAAGGTTATATAGGGTACTTGCAAATTTAATGACAGTATTTATGTGGGAAAAATCGCGCTATGGAGTGACGTTGAATAAAGATACTCACCCACAGACTTGCACACACCTTACATTATTTCTACACAAAAACACAATTATTATACTTTTTCTGTATGATTCACTTTATGAAAATCTGGCGCAACTGTTTTGAACCAGACAAGTGATATTCTGGTCAGAAAAAGTATAGAAACGACCTGAAAACTAAAAGGGTTACGGAGAGTCGCTGCAACGTGGAACAGACAAACATTGCATAAAAAGTGGTAAAATAATAAATTTATTTAAAAAAAACTAGTATAAAGATAGTGTTTGCACTAACAGATAGCAGAAAAAAATATAATAATTATATAAAATAGGAGGTCTAGATTAAATCACCTGTCAGTCTGAGATTTAGAATTTGGAACACGGCTTTTTGGCTAAAATTGGCTAATTTTACATAATATTTGTTTCAAAAAACATTTTATGTTAAATTTTTTTTTGAGTTTTAATACATGTATTGCTATATTGTAAAATAAAGGTCATTCATTGCATTTAGGTTTAATGAAATTAAATCAAAATATTCAATAATAAATATTACAACATGCGGACAGTGCTGGTGCTTTAAATCATAGAATCCCTCACATAGATCTACACACGGTGAACAGTGAGCTTGCAGAAATAACGAGATTCTTTACCCCTTTAGCTGCCAAATTATTCAATTTGAATTTTCACTCACTTGAAGTTGTGTTTCGCTGACGCGATCCACTTCAAGTGAGTGGAAATTATTCAGATTTGACAAAATAGAGGTAAAAAAAAGTTTAAATCTTGCTGATTAATGTCTTTTTTATCTTTAACAGGTTTAAAAGCTGATAGTAATGTGTCAATATAAAATGTAAAAAACGAATATGGACGGCACCGGTGGTTAAAGGGTTAAACTTGCGATATATTTTGTGATTTTGTTGCCAGAGGAGCTCTACATACACAGTCACGAAGGCAATCATCCAGCCGGGAAACAACTGAACAGAATAAACCATCAGGGCCGGAAACCCCCTGATCATAAAATTAATCAGGATTTCTTATAAGGGGTACTCAATATTCCCATTTAGTGTAGAGTTAGTGTATAATTTTACCCTAACACAACACTAAATAGGCATTTCTGTTCTCACGAGCTCAACCCTTTCAGCGCAGGGATCGACTATAGACGTCAGCATCTGAATGAGGGAACTATTTATAATGACCGTAGATTCATAACATAGGTATTGAAATAAAGCGAAAAGAGCCAACTAAGACAATTACGATTATTCCAAATTTAAAAAAAAACCTTTGGTTTTTTGGTTTATTAAAAATATGTCAGCGTTTCAAGGGTTAAAACCGACGCTGCATCTGTAAACTCTGCGGATTTTAGAGATTAGTTTAAAGGTTAACAAGCTATAACTGTCTCCCTCTTGACAGTAAATACAGTAAAGCCGAAGTCTGACTGTCTGGAATTTTAAACGATCGACCTTTCAAATAATTGAAGACAAATGAAGACGGAAAACACCTGTTGTATCCTAACCCTTTCTCCGTTATCAGGCTTTTCAACCCACCTTTCAAACTTCAAACCCACTGCGTCTTGTGTTTACTTAGTCGGATTTAAAAAAGAGGTTGATCAAACAGAAATCACAGAGATGTATTATTACTCGTCAACCTCTTTTATGGTATTGCTCTAGATTCATTTTGTCAACTTTGTCCTCTCGTAGCTGAAAAGTTCTATTTGACACTCATTAACCCTTTGACCGCCAAATTATTCAATCTGAATTTTCACTCTCATGAAGTTGTGTCTCGCGCTGACGCGATCCACAACTTCAAGTGAGTGAAAATTATTCAGATTTGACAAAATGGAGGTCAACTATTTTCAAATATTACTGATTGATGTCACATTTTATCTTTAACATGTTCAAAAAGTGGTACATAATATGCTAATAAAAAAGGAAAACCCGAATATATGCGGCACCGGCGGTTAAAGGGTCAGAGCGGAAAATAGAGTCCTTGAACCCTTGAAGCGCTGTAATATTTTTATATAAACCAAGGGACCAAAGGTTTCAGTTTGAGATCATCACACATGTCTTAGTTGGCTCTTTCCGCTTCTTATGAATACCCACTATTAATTATTTCAGCGCTGAGATCGACTTTAGACGTCAGAATCTGACGTCCATAGACGTCAGACGTCTAAAGTCGGTCCCCGCGCTGATAGGGCTATCTTAGATATTTGTTGTGTTCTTTGATATACTAATATAAGATGTGTACACTCTGTTGATTCTCTGCCCAGTTAACACGATACATTGAATCAATGTTGGTTTAATATTCGTCCAGCATCGTTGATGGTGTTTAGTGAAAGAATGAATGAATGAATGAATGAATGAATGAATGAATGAATGAATGAATGAATGAATAAATGGATGAATGAATGAATAAATGAATGAATGAATGGATGAATGAATGTATGAAAGCATGAATGAATGAATAAATGAATGGATGAGTGAATAAATAAATGAATGCAGGATTAAATAAATGAGTGAATGGTGATTAAGGTCACTTTTGTGCTCATAGGCCTACAGGCCAAACTGGGAGAGGAAAACCTAGATGAATCAGATGAAGCTGCCTCCAGACACAGGATTCGAAATGCGAACACTTGCGGTATGAGATCCTCTCGGTCGGGGGGGGGGGGGTGGGGCGGTTTCCCACCGTACAATATGGAATCGCTATGTTTTATTACTTCAATTATGTATCTTGAAAAAAATTATTACATTAGAAGTGTGCTAACTAATAAAGCGCCTGTTATACCAGCTTCACTATACATCTTGAAACACTGATATATATGGGGACTTAAATATCACAAATCACATACATTTTCAGTCATTTGAAGTTGTGTATCACGGCAGCGATACACAACTTCAAATCATAGAAAATTGAAATTGAAAAGCTCAGAGCTCTAGGAAATATAGGGTCGTATGTTCCACACACTACCCTTTGCAGGCAAGGGACCGATAGATGTCTAATCTGTGAATTTAAAGTTATCTAGCCCAGCAGGCATTACAATTTGCACTTTAGCTGTGGTTCAAGGTCAGGGAGCATCGAGATGAATGGATCACCAGGCGCGGCCCCTCCCACGTCCATCTATCCTAGTCTCACCTGGCTACAGGTCCATCTGGATCCACATCAATTTACCTGTACAGCACCGGGGTCGCGTTGCTGTCCTTACCACTTACAACGCTGAATTATTTTTTGCACAAACCACGGAGACTAAATGGTTTTTTTCAATTTGAAATCATCATAAATATCCTGGTTATAGACCATGGGCTGAAAGTCGAAACCCTTCCCCCCCCCCCCTCCCTGGCTATTTTTGTAGACCATATTTTGTTAAATCTTACTATGTACCAAGTTACTTTCAGGTGGTCTGCTGATTTTCTATGCATGGACAACATCACCAGGGGTCATTGAAGTATGGTACCCTTGACCCTTAAGGTTGTATAAAATGTGGCATATAAATAGGTCGAAACCCAAGCCAAGTACACATGGTGACATGAGTTGGTGGTGGGTTTCATAGGAGAGTTATCCCAAGGTCATGTCAAGGTCATCTAAAAGTCACGGCAAGGTCAAATCAAGTTCAAATCTCCACCAATCACATGCTGGGTCACAATACTGTCCTTGGTCCCACATGTATAATTTCTTAAATAGAAAAGTCACAGGAATTATGATAATTGTTATCACCTCTGTAATATCATCACATTATAAACAAAACTAGATATCAGGTAATATTTAAATACATGTTCTATCCTTGTCAGCAATTGACTCATGCAATATCTATGAAATTCCTATTCCAGCACTATTTACATTAATATATAGAGGTAAATACGATTTTATAATAATATCATACCTGATTTTGTATTTGCTCGGTTAACACCTTGATTCATCAAGTATCTAAACATGTTACGTAAATATTCTGTGTACCTGCGTTTGTTTGGTGTTGTACCAACGTTCCCTTTTTGTTGAACATCTTGTGTCGCTGATTTATTTCGATAAAGCCAACAAATGCGATACGTTGATTCAATGTTGGCTTAATGTTGGGTCAGCGTCGCAGACGCTGGCCCAACATTGAGTCAAAGTATCGCGCTTGTGAGGAAGGCAAAGGAGATGGATGACATAGTCGGGTGCTGCCGCCATTTTGTCCAGAAACTCTACCTCTCGGTCGGTCTGTTTGTACAATCGTATCTTGACGAATGCTTCACAGGGATATTTGTACAGGCGGCCGACCCCAGGTCGGGTTCGACCCCGCCACACGGCACCGCCCCTGATCCAGAAGTCAAAGGAAATTATCTGGGCCGCAATATTTTGACACAAGTGACCGTGACCACCTTCACCAACGTGACGTAACGCTCAAGGGGTGTGGCTGATAGTGACGTGTTGTTCATCAAAATACCACTAAAATTGTATCCTTCAATTAAAGTAATAGTGGTAGTAGTAGTAGTAGTAGTAGTAGTAGTAGTAGTAGTAGTAGTAGTAGTAGTAGTAGTAGTAGTAGTAGTAGTAGTAGTACTTTAAGGTAGTACTTTAAATTCCCACGCACTTGAAGTTGTGTCTAGCTACCGTGATCTAAAACTTCAAGTGTGTGAAAAGTACTCCTATTGTTTAATTTAAAGGGACCCCTTGGGATGAGACATTTTCAATGTTGTCAATTTTGAAAATTTAACTTATATGAAGCTATATAGCCTACTGATCTGAACTAAAAATACAAAAAAATCAAAAAACAATTTAAAAGCACCGTAAAAGAGTGAAATAGTTAAATTTCCAGGTCATATATTGCCATGTAAACAAAACAAGTCAGCAATATACAGAACTTTACACCACATATTCCCACGTCTTGGACGGGGACATCAAAGCAATCGCCCCTAATTGGTGTCTGATAGGTGTCTTATAGCCAGGACATGAGGTGATACACCTGCAACACTGATTGTCTGCCCAACGCTGGGCCGACGGCATCACCATGTGGCCCTATGCTGTAAGAACATTTGAACGTCCTTTAGCAAGTATTTAGGTGTACAAAAAGTTTGTTTGGGTTTTAAGCGGTTTCATAGAAATGTTGATAAAAAATATTTTTCAAAACCAAAAATCCTGAAAAAAATAAAATCATGATCCTTCTGATACACTACCTCATGACATTACAAAACTAAAAACGAAAATTGATGTCATCCCAAGGGGCTGCTAACAAACTTTTGCAAATATTCATGTTCAAAAATCTCATTGTGTTCCCTATATTAGTCGACTAATAAGAACAAATTAAAAATTAACTAAAGTCGTGATTAAAGGGTAAAGGGTTTTTCTTGTAAAGGGTTACCCTTAAAGCGCTGATTTTTTTATGAAAATCTTGAAGGCCAAAGGTTTTTTTTGAAATTTGAAATCATCATTAATGTCTTAGTTAGCTCTTTCCGATTCGTTTGAATACACATGGTATGGGTCTACGGCCATTAGAAATAGTTTTACTCTTAGGGGGCCACCATTCAATTTTCAGGGGGGGGGGCTGGAGTGTTTTTGATATAAATAATTTCGGGCGGACTCTGCGTGAAATAAATAATTTACTTCAAGAACTGTTGTTCATCGTGTTAATTGACTTATCTGATATCTCAGTGTGTAGATGGTTACAAGTTGCCACCTGGTGGCAAATACTGATCTATCTTTTGATATGAGGGCAGCAGTAAGTGGCGAGAGGCCGAGGGAAAATACGGGAGAGAAGCCGAACACAGCATTAAATAAACGCCAGGAGGGCGTGAGAGTCTCTGGCGCAACGTTACGCCAATGTCGTATAGTCTGTTTAGAATCCGGGCTGGGTGGGCTCTTATGGATCCAGAAACAAGTCAGATGTCTGTCTGCCCTCCAAGGATCACACTCAAGGGCACCTCTCCCTTTGAAATTCTGAAACCTGATGGCAAAACTTGTCCATCTCGACATGCGTCTAGTCAGGGGTGCCCACGACACGTTACTGTACACAGAAAACCCTTGTCTCAAGGCTTCTGGTTCGAGTCCCCCTCCCTCGAAGCCATACATAACCCAGAAAGCACAGACGTTGGCATTGTGTTTGTTTAATGTTGGGCCAGCGTCGAAGACGCTGGTCCGTCATTAAACGAACACACGGGCAACGTGCTTGCTGCAGGGAAGGTGTGGTGATGATTATTTATGGTTGCATGGTAAAGTAGTTTTTTTGTTCATCTCTGGTGGATTCTCGTCTCTACCTCCAACATATTCTATCCAAAGCTTCCGCTTCACACACTACGCATGCCCACTCGCCGTACCACTGTTTATCGTTGCCTGGCTGGTGACGACGGTTTTAGAGCTATCATCTTTAGAATACTGTCGTATGTCAAGTGTCACTGACACTGTCACTGTCGGTGTGAGTGACAGTCACTGACAGGTGGGGTTTGTGAAGGTCCAGATTTATCAAAGATGACGTGGTTTTCCGGCTGAGATGTCTTAACTGAACCCACTAAGGGGCTGACATTTTCATCCTGATCAAATGAATGCATGAGTCATTGAGGCGGTGGAGAAAATGAATGAGTAAAGAGATGAATAGATGTAAGAATGAATGAATGAAGTGATACCTAATTTGATTATCCATCTTTTTCCGATAAAAGGATGTATGTATGAATGAATGAATGAATGAATGAATGAATGAATGAATGAATGAATGAATGAATGAATGAATGAATAAATGAATGAATGAATGAATGAATGAATGAATGAATGAATGAATGAATGAATAAATGAATGAATGAATGAATGAATGAATGAATAAATGAATGAATGAATGAATGAATGAATGAATGAATGAATGAATGAATGAATGAATGAATGAATGAATAAATGAATGAATGAATGAATGAATGAATGAATGAATGAATGAATGAATGAATGAATGAAATAAAAAAACTGAATGAATAGATTAATGAATGATTACATAAATAAAAACGAACGAATGAAACGAATGAACGAACGAATGCGTAAATGAATGAACCAATGAAGGAACGAATAAACGAGCGAACGAGCGGACGCTCGAACGACATGAATGAGCGAGCGAACGCACAAATTCATGAATGCATCAATAGATCAAGCGATTCAAAAATTTACGAAAAAGTTGAATAATTATGTTACCGATGTAGTACAATTATTGTTTTCAGTGATAGAACAATTTTTGATTAATCAACTGTCATATATCGCATCGTTCTTATACAATGTTCTTATACTATGCTATTTCACATGTAGGCCTACTACATATACAAATAACCCTTAACCTGCTAAGTTAATTTATTTAAATTTCCACCCACTCACTACCGCGATCCACAACTTCAAGTGGCTGAAAATTACTCTTATTTGTTTAATTTGAGCACAAAAATTTGCAAAAATTGATGTTTAGACACACATTTCATTCCCAATAACAGTGATTTGGACGAGAGAATCAATTATGTAGTAAATGATATGGGTATCCCCCCCCCCCGAACAGTGTATCGCCCAGCAATCAAAGGGACATTCACCCAATGTTATTTCAATGTTGGGCCACCGTCTGCGACGCTGGCCAAACATTGAAATAACATCGGGTCAACGTCCCGTGTTTACTGGGATCCGCCTTCCCGTGAGCAGTGGTGAGTCCGGACAGTCACCTGTCCCCTGGTAACACACCATGCTCTGATCCGTGTTACGGCTGTAGGATTGACACGTCTGCGGCCAGACCTGCCACAATCCAGACGTCAGTCACTCCTGATGTTACACGGATTGCTACGAGTCAGGTCTGAAGACGCCAGTTTATGTGTGTTCAGTGGATCACTGGCTAGACTTGCTTTTAAATGTTGACTGTTAGAGGATAGGAAAGCTTATTATAGCTACTTAAAATTTAAGTCAACTTTAAAGGCCCATTCCGAAGTGCCTTAAACTTAAAAAGTTTCAAAGTTTAAAATTGTGTTATTTAGGCTTATATCATCGTAAATCTATATTATCTGTCTCCACCTTCCATTTGAAAGAGATATGTATCCGAAAAGTGTGTATTTTGGAATGTTCACACTATTTCGGACAACCATGACATTATTTCAATCGGGATTGACCATAAAACCTGCCTTCTGAGGGTTTAGATGAAGGGTCTGATGTTGATTTGTTTTTTTTCTTTGAAAAGCTCAACACTGGGAAAAATCCCTTCGTTTTTGTCAGTACACCAGCCACGAACATCCCATGAATATTACCTGTGAATTATGGCGATGTTCACGATGTCCCACAAAGATTTAAAACATGTCAATCGGCCAAGTTTAGCTGTGTTAAATTGACCCTTCCTGTTTTTAAACGTGAGGCCAGTTAGAAAAGAGTCAGAAAAAGCAGTGATTTTGCGATGACGTTGTAATTAAATGTGATACATCTAAGACCTTACATACTTCTCCTAATACGAGTTAAGAACTTTTTGTCAAAGATTACAGCTAGTAGATTAAAAAAAAACAATCTTTAGAAGGAAATAATAAAATTGGTGACTCATGTCCTTTTTCCTGTCAAATATGACAAAGCCCATAATAAAGCGGGTTTTTTTAAAGTAACAAACTAGCCGCCTTACTATGAATCACATACACCATTATATATATCAATGCGTCCTTTTCATAGCAGCTTGTCTTGTTTGGGTGTGAGAACATATCCACACATCTGAAATAATACGCGATTTTGTTTTTCATTCATTTGAAGCTGGAATATGCGTCAGAAATTCAAGCTTTAAATGAATGGAAAACGTGATGCAGTGGGCAAGTACGTGAGTCGTAGTACAGCCCCTAAATAGTGTTAAATAATCAAACAGGGCATGATTTGCCAAACAAATCAGGTCCATGTGGCATGAATTACAAATAAAATCAGCTGTAACAGTTTTAGTGTTGTAGGGAACCTCCGTATCCGAGAGATAGCTTGCTCTGGTTCAGACCAAAAACGAAATAAAATGAATGGGGTCTCGGTCACAGAGGCTCCCCACAATACTAAATCATTACGAGTGAGCGGGGGGAGAAACATTTTGTTTCTTTAAAATTTGAAGGCCAGAGTGGGGTTCGAGCCCGCGATGTCCGACTTTCCCAGCAGGCAGCTTTTAACCACTGCACCAGGGCCCCTGCCTCCATCTGTATTTCGGATCCTTTATCTGGAGGGCAGTATCGTCTGATTCATCTCACCATCTATACTAGGATATTCTCCTGGTCCAGTTTTGGCCGGCCCCGATGGCCCATTTGGACCGGTTGTGGCTCGAAACCGGTACCGGCCGGGTCGCTGTCATTGAGACTGTTTACAGTGCTCCAAACTGTTTAATGTCATGTAGCATCAATGTGCTCTCTATGGAAATGCGCAGTAACAGAACCTTTAAAGTCTTTCGCTAAGAGTAGGGCATAGTCCTGATTTCGTGCTTCCATCTATCGCGATATTGCAATGATTGTGCGGCAAGCGACTTAAAACAATATTCACTCACTCTTTCACAGGTGCAGTTTAGCCTGTATGCGTCATTTTCCTATCGTCATTTTCTGTAAAATCTGGTGTTTGATCAAAGCAATAAGTTAGGAAACATTTCTGTTGTGACATTTCCGTTGATAAAACTTGGTACATTCATTACGTGGTGGAAGGACTTAATAACATTTTAAACGCTAATTTGAGTCGGGCGCAGGTTTGTCTGATAGGCTTCGCTAATTAACCAACCTCTAAATCCGATTTAACTGTTGACTTGCAATTTTTCCTTGGAATCGTTTACATTGTAGCACTTGTTGGCACTCTATTTTATTCCTCAGATGCTATTCATCCAGTATACAACACACTCTGTCTCTGTATCACGTCTGTTATAACATGACTTGACCTGTTGATAGTTTACAACAACTCACCTTACCCTGCTTACGTGGTCATTCATTTAACAGCTTCACTGTGAACTACGAGCTGTTTATGTGACCAAGAAAAAGTGGTGAGGTGACCTGGTACAAGGAGGGCTACGTGGAGCTGTGTTCAGCAAACACGAGGCACTGACATAATTCCGATTTGATGTTGGGCCAGCGTCGAAGATGTGGACCAAAATCAAATTGGCATTGGGCCAATGCTTCGTAGACTTTGGCTATTGCTGTCTCAACATAGTATCCCAGCAAACACGAGGCGTTGGGTCAATGCTGTTTTAATGTTGGGCCGACGTCGAAGACGGCGGGCCAACATTAAAGCATCATTGGGCCAACGCTTCGTGCTTGCTGGGATCGAAGGCCGGACACAAAATATAAGCAAAATAATCAGATCTTCAGACAGTAACAAAATATAACATACACGAATTTATCTAAAATAAAGATACAATCATATTCCTCCATGTACTTATTTGCATATTCGTCTCCTGGTAAGCTGTAATGTATTACAAGTACTAGATAACCTGCCGCTCACAGTATGTTACCTCCTCTAGACCGACGTGACCATCATTAAGCGCCCCACACGTATGCTGCATGTTGCTGTGCCGGTTGAATTGCGACCCTGGGCCAGCATTAAACCAACATTGCTTCAACGTATTGTATTTATCAGAAGTAGGTTATCTACCATTGGAATTCCCATTGGCCACCTTCTGATTCAAGGCTTATGCTTGTGCAAAATATGAAATTTACCCATCATCAGCATGGGAGTCTGCGTATAGCCATCACATAATAAACATTCCGTTGTAGATTGATCAATACCCATAATGTATATAAGCTCTGACCAATTTTTCTGTTTCCTCTTGCTCTGCTAAGAGTCTACGCTCCATCTGTTATTCACTTGTTGTTTTTTTATGATTCAATATTGTCGGGAGTCTCTGTGACCGAGAAGTAGCGAGCTCGGCCTCAGACCGCCAGGGTTCGAGTTTAGAATCATGTGTCTGGAGGGCAGGGTACACAGACTTTTCGCCCCATAGTCAGTTCGCACCATTTTTTAGTGAGACGTTTCGCCCCCAACTCATACTTAGGAAAGACGTTTCGCCCCCTCCCCATAAATAGGAAAGACGTTTCGCCCCCGTCTTCATAGTTCAGGAAGACGTTTCGCACCCAAATCATATTTTAGAAAGACGTTTCGCACCCAAACCATATTTCAGAGAGATTTTTCGCACCTAAACCATATTTCAGAAAGACGTTTCGCACCCAAACCATATTTCAGAAAGACGTTTCGCACCCAAACCATATTTCAGAAAGAGGTTTTGCCCACAAATCATATTTAGGAAAGACGTTTCGCACCCATTTCATTATTAGGAAAGACGTTTCGCCCCCCCTTCATATTTTGAAAAGACGCTTCGCCCCTTAATCAGAAAGACGCCCCCTATAGTCATAATTTGGAAAGACGTTTCGCACCTTTTTCATAATTAGGAAAGACGTTTCGCTTGATATTCATAAATCAGCATAATATTCATTTTTAAGAAAGACGTTTCGCACCCTAATCATAAAACAGCATACAATTGTGAAGATTGCCGTCCCATTTATTATTAGGAAGACATGTGTGTGTGCCCACTTAGGCTACCTTGTTGTTCATGCATTTTAATATCACTTACCGTTTTCATTCCTTGATTCAGCCACCTTAATTTATTGTGCTATCGATCTGATCGCCGACCTAAACTTGAAACATAAATAATTTAATGCAATATTGTAAGTTGTATTACATTAACGTATATAAATTTGAAGGCTGGTTATTTATTTTTAGAAATATAGGGGCTGGGTATCTTAATTTGGGGAGGGGGTGAAACGTCTTCTCTGGGGTGCGAAACGTCCTATAAGAACGGGGGCCAAACGTCTTCTCTAGGGTGCAAAACGTCCTATGAGAACGGGGGCGAAACGACTTGCCTAGGGTGCGAAACGTCCTACAAGAATGGGAGCGAAACGTCTCACATAAAGGTTCGAAATGTCTTAATTTAGGAAGGGGCGAAACGTCTTAAACTGGGACTGGGACAAGTCGTCACAGCGACGGGGGCGAAACGTCTTGAAGGTGGGTGCGAAACGTCTTGGGGGGAAAACGTCTATGGTGCGAAATGTCCTGGAGCCGGAGGGCAGTGTCATCTCATTCATGTCACCATCCTCAGGAGGTTTTCCTGGCCCAGCTTAGCCTATATGTCAGCCAAATTATTTTATTGGATTTTTTTCCCACTTGAAGTTGTGGCTTGCTGACGCGATTCACAACTTCAAGTGAAGGAAAATTATTTGAATTTGACAAATGGAGGGCGACGATTTTAAAATCCAGTTGATTGATGTCCCGCTTTATCTTCAACATGTAAAAGAGCTGCTATTTAATGTGGAATATAATCAGTACCGGAGACTAAAGGGTTAATTAGGCTTCTTGGACAATCCAGAATAAATAAATATGTTGAGATAGAAGGACGATCAATACCAAGGAATGACGAACATAATTATGATAATTAACGATTTGAATGCCAATCAAGACAACCCCTTTTATCTTGTTTATTAACATGCTTATCAATTAAGCTGGGTTTTTTAGTAAAATGCGCTAGATGACCATACAAATGACTCAGATAGCCAACAACTTGACAACTTCTCTAAAGGGTTACACTTTTCTCATTGTAACCATTATGTTTATACATGTAACTAGTCAGCTTGCAGTTAAAAGGCTAAGTTGTTTGTTTGATGCTAAATGCAGAAACCGCAACTCATGAAACATGCGATTTTAACTAAAAGTAATCTTGTTTTAATGTTGGCACAGCGTCGTAGAAGGTGCACCAACATTAATCCTACATCAGTGAACGTGCACATGAGAACATAAACCAATGTTGTTTTAATGTTGGCGCATCGTCTCCGGCATTTGTTCAACATTAAGGCATCATTGGGTAAATGTATTATCTTTGCTGCGAATACTCATCACTTTCGCACAGTATCCAGCAAACACGGGGCATTCACTCAATGTTGTTTCAATGCTGGCCCAACGTCTTCGACGCTGTGCCAACATTGAAACAGCATTGAGTGAATGCCCCGTGTTTGCTGGGAATTTACTACCATGTTGTGAGGATGGAGGTGACAAATAAAAGTAACTTGTCACTTTGGTCAGATAAATTATCTGGTGTGTGTTTTATTGTGCTGCTATGGTGACGAGGAGACTGGCAACTGCTAGTGAAAGGGAATGAAATAAAGAAACTTAGTCTATAGAATGTGATGCTGGCGCCACGGCGCGAACCGCGGCCTCGTGCACCACGCGCACCTTCTCTGTGCTGTAGACAGCTGAGAGGGTAGGTCAAAGACTACATTAGTCCTACTGGCTACAAAAACGGTCATTGATTGCTCTAGAATGTGATTGACAATGTGAAGCAAGAAATCGATTGTAATAATTTTATTATTTTTTTTGAAAGATCATAAACTGGTCAATGTGGCAAGCGCGATGGCTTGACATATCTCAGATATATTTCTTGCAACAGATGACGGGTGTTGCTTATTCCACTTTATTTATGAAATAAAATTTATTTGAAATTGAATGTCAATCGCAAATCGAATGTTTATTGGCATTTGTTGTTGATTATGTGCCTCTGATCTCAAAAAATTATTGGGAGCATCATTCACAACACTATCAGAAATGTTTTTTTTCTGAGCGATCGGCTAAGCTGTGATTGTTGTCCGTGAAATAAAAAAATGAGCCAACTTTACGATTTTGTTTAACCCTTTAACCACTAACTCACTTCAAGTAGGCAAAAAAGTGCTCAAGACATATAGGCCAACTTGAGATCTGAACCTTTCAATTCTTGAAAAAAAATAGAATTTTGTTAACTTGCAAAACCTTATTTATTTCGTAAAGATCATGTGTTAATAAAAGGGATAAAACGTTGCCAGTCGTGATTGTTGGTAATAACTTGGTAAGACTTTGGGGATGAGAGGGTGGAGGTAATTGACAGGACCATACGCAGGTGTAAAACTTTCCCACGTTTGTTATATAAGCTAAAACAACTCTTACACAGAGCACCGTTACGCCACCTAGTGAACATTGCAGCATCTGCTCAGTTTAACACATTAACCCTTAGAGCACTGAGTTATTTAATTTAAATTTTCAGTCACTTAAAGTTGTGTCTCGCTACCGCGATCCACAACTTTAAGTGACTGAAAATTTGTGTGATTTGCGAAATTTAGGTCCCCATTACATATATATATATATATATATATAATATATATATATATATATATATTTATATATATATATATCAGTGTTTCGAGATTTAAAGCATATTTTACTTTTACCAACTGGTAAATACAGGTGCTAATAAAACACATATTGTCTACTGTAGTCGACATCAGTATCCTAAGGGTTAATCTCATGGAAATCAATCCATAAAGCTCTAATTACAAAAGCCCAGCACTTTTTAATACATATTTTTTTACTTTTTTTTTTAAAAGACATGACATTATACATATGATATGAAATAAATAACTTATACATATCACGTGATCATGAATATGAATTATTTGTATTTTGTTTACGACACGCATACAGCTAGTTTTTAAGTAAATAAAATAAAAAAGATTTTTTTTGCTGATGGCATTTTCGCGTAAAATATCGATTTTAGAAGCATACACGTAAAAAGTGGACTGCATGGGAAGATGCTTGTATTATCCTCTGGAAGGCAAAATGTCAAATGAACTGTACATTCCACGGGGTTAAAGTGTTAATGAACCAGTGCTAATATGTTTGTACATGTGCGGCACACATAAATCACAGAAAGGTGGAATATAGCATCACCTCGGGCTAAAAGGGTCATTTAACACGTATGGTATAGTCTCTTGTGCTATAAAAGAACATTTTTTTGCTGATTATTAATATCAAAGCACTAAAAGCAGATTATAGCAGTATCTACCGTTATAGCATTCGATCAAATTCAGTACGGAACTAAGATATATTCAACTTGATATGTAGTGTTCTTTAATCTCTTCAGCGTGGGGAGTGGGGACTGACTTTAAAGTCAGATTCTAATGTCCATGGACGTCAGATTCTGACGTCTAAAGTCTATCCCCGCAACTGAAAGAATTAAAAATGTGTATTGTCCATAGGCCCTTAACATAGGTATTCAAATAAAACGGAAAGAGCTAACGAAGACATTTATGATGATTTTAAATTGAAAAAACCCATTGCTCTCTATGGTTTGTATAAATATATTTCAGCGCTTTAACCTTTTAACCGCTAAATTATTCAATTTGAATTTTCACCCACTTGAAGTTGTGTCTCGCTGACGCGATCCACAACTTCAAGTGAGTGAAAATTATTCAGATTTGACAACATGGAGGTCAACTGTTTTCAAATATTGCTGATTGCTGTCACATTTAACCTTTAACATGTTTAAAAGGTGGTACTTAATGTGCTAATAAAAATAAAAACCTGAAGACCGGCGCCGGCGATTAAAGGGTTAATAGTTTAGGTTATTTATTATGATTATATGACATAATAGAGAAAGGTTCCACATACATGTGGATCATTTCTATATTATATCATAAGGAGAAGAAATCTCTTACAATGAATGGTTATATCATTCATTGTTACAGTAAGTATTGAACCTTGAAGCCCTGAATTTTTTAATGAAAATTTGGAGGCCAAAGGTTTTTTTCAATTTGAAATTATCATAATTGTCTTAGTTGGCTCTTTCTGATTCATTTGAATACTTATGTTATGGGTCTACGGCCATTCTAAATATTTTTCACTCTTACAGCGCGGGGATCGACTTTAGTCGTCATAATCTGACGTCTACAGACGTCAGATTCTGACGACTAAAGTCTATCCCCGCGCTGTAAGAGTTTAACCAGATCAAATATCACTGAATGGATAAATGTGTTGTGGTATTTACTCGGTTATTCGAATAATTCAATTTGAGAAATGCAGATATTTTTAAAACTGAAATATTTTTCGTCATTTGATGAACATGGAAATTTCTTCAGCAATTACTGCTAAAAATAAATAAAAAATAGAGACAAACAATTCAGGAGCACCCGGGTGCGAACTCCTACTAGGGATCTGATTATATTTGAGATTATGGGATTAAAACGTTGAATAATGGGGTGTTAGTTGACGTGTAAATCTGGTTGTTGAGGAGTGTCCAGGACCCCTCCTTGTCAACACTCCACCCTCAACTCATTCAACATGGAGACATAAAGATACACCGTCTGATTCCCCGCATTATACTCTATACAGAAGGATCGGCGAGAAAAACGCGTTGTGATACTTTGAAAAAAACATCAGAAAATATTGTAATTGCAAAGATATTTACAGTTCTTGTTTAATACAAGATCTTGTTTAATTAGGGTAAATGTTGGTAGTCTTATCTTATATAGAAGTAGTTCAATTTCAGGGTAGAAAGGAGACGAAATAGCTATATAAATAAATACATTATCCAGTTAGAAACGGTTGGATTATGTGATGTCCTTCAAGCAGTGTTGGGTCAATGCTGGCACATCGTTTACAACGCTGTCCCAGCATTGAACAAACATTGGATCGATTCCTCGTGTTTACAAGGGAATTTCCCTGGTTGGACACTGTCAAACTGAGGAGATGCTGCCGTTTTTGGCCACCTTGCTGGGATCTAGTTACGTGGGAGACACGTGTACACCTCCTTTTATCTCACCGTCCTGGATCCAGACGACGCTGGTGGCCTAAATCTCTGAAACGATACACATGAATAGCAATGCCGGCTTAATGTTGGGCCAGAGTCGCAGACGGCGCCCCAACATTAAACCAACATTGGATGAATGTTTTTTTACGCGGGTGGCCCGAATCCCTAAAATGATGGACAGAGATCGCAATGTTTGTTTAATGCTGGGCCAGCGTTGCAGACGGTGGCCCAGCATTAAATCAACTTCGGATTAATGTCCAGCATTAAGCCAATACTGAATCCAGTTAACACGCTGACCCAATGCTGAATTAATGCTGGGCTAGTATCGCAGACGCTGGACCAAAATTAATCTAGCGTTGTTTCAATTTTTTGTAACCCAGCAGTATGCACGCTGTTGTAGGGCGCATGTCCGGAAGTTCGGCTGACAGGTGAAAAGTCAAGGAAATTAATCAACACTTAAAGTCATATTTTAGAAAATTTGAAATCATCATAAATGTCTTTATAGTCGGCTCTTTCCGCTTCATTTGAATACCTATGTTATAGGTCTATGGCCATTATAACTATTTTACACTTTCAGTGCGGGGATCGACTTTAGACGTCAGAATCTGACGTCTATGGTCGTCAGATTCTGTTTAAAGTCGGTCCTCTCGGTGAAAGGGTTAAGTTGATGGTTGTATTGCTGAAATATTAACTGCGAACTTTATCAAAGTTATCACAGCTGATGCAGTGGCGCTCCAGCAAAACATGTTATTTAGAGGCAGGAGTGATGTTAAAATTAGATCCCGATTAATATGAGATCAATGCCAGCAAACACAAGATATTAACCCAATGTTGCTTTAACGTTGGCCCCACTTCTCCTACGCTGGGCCAACGTTAAAGCAACATTGGGTTAATATCTCGTGTGTTTGCTGGGCTATACATCTGCTTTAATTCTGAGGAATAACATTCAGCTTAGAACTGGCTAATTACTGCCCAGTAATATGAAAATAAACTGACTATAAACTGACAATATCATCAACTGATTTTAGAGATAATCTGACAAATATGACTAGTTTCCAAAATAATTAAAGCCCCGATATTTCCGTTATTAATATACGGCTGACAGATCAATAAAAACACGAGAAACATTCTTAGTCTTTACAACAAGGAGACAAAACGAGAGGGAGAGAACTAACTGGGGGCCTACTTAGACTGGACAACATTATGTTTTAACACACCAGACTGCACGGCACAGACTAGTAAAGATTACAGCATCACTTACCAGTGTTGTCTCAGTAATCCAGTGGACTGAAGTTTAAAGAGGAATATGATACATATTATTGCATCCTTTGTCATATAGTGAGTAGGCCGGTCACACCCCAGCACAGAAGTAACCTAGCTCAGGTTTTACACATATTCTTCATTAACTGTACATTCTAATCGCTTTAGGACGTCACATAGATATTAGTGATATCTCAATGAATGGACACCATAGAAAACCATGTCCTAATAGACGAGAAATGAACGTAATACGACGATTTAATGAATATCAAATATCATATAGGACTACAATGTCGACAATACCTCGAAACGTGACAATCGAGCTATGATGGCCCACCAGCATAATTATCAGCTCACAGCAGGCCACGCAGTGCAATCTAATAATAATAAAAGGAAAATTCACAACAAAAAATATATTTATTTCTAGTTATCACGTTATTAGATTACACTGCCGTATCATTCGTATACTCTATGTGCCAAGCAATGAATACTGACGTCCAACAAGTGTAGATTTATGTCGATTCACGCGGCTATCTTTATTTTTCTTTTATGTGCACAAAATTCATGTTAAAATTACAATTTTAATTTTCATATTAACCGTCAAGAGACAAAAAATATCATGTTGATTACCTGTTTCAACGCTATTCACGACAATACGCCCTTGGATATGAAAGGGTATATCTGCCACTTTGTGGCAGATACACCCTTTCATATCCAAGGTGACGATTATAGTTTTTTTTAACTATTTGCACTTCCACCATGTTCACATAGTGTTTAGATTTTGAAGTCTATAATCAGCGAAATTAAAAAAAGATATCACTCATTTGAAGCAATGAAAAGCTGTGTATCGCCTGAAAATTACAATTAAATAACTCGGCACTATGTCAACAGTATGTTTCTGTTCTTAGCTCTATTTTAGACAAACACGCTCCTGTAAGTACAAAGACTCTGCCCAGAAAACCACCAACCCCATGGATGACTCCGGAAATAATGAAGGCTGAAACCCTTCACCACAATCTCGAACGAACACGGCACAGATCTCGCACACATATAGATTGTTCTCGTTACAAACATCAATGCCACCTGTGTAATAGAATGATGACAAAAGCTAAATCGAAATATTTAGCTGATGTTATTGCAGAAAATTTGGACAATCCCCGTCGCCTTTGGAATGCAATAAATAACATTCTGCATAGAATTCTACCTCCTGCTCTGCCAGAATTCACATCGGTAAAATCACTTTGTGATCATTTCATCAGGTATTTTGTGGATAAAATTGAAACTATCCGTTCTAAATTTCCAGATAAAGTACAGAATATTCCACAAGTGCAAAAAACCAGAAATTTGATCCAAAATGAACGTTTTTGAACGTGCGTCAGAAGATGAAAATTAAAAGCCTATTTTGAGCTCATCGTTAAAATCATGTGATCTGGATCCTATTCCTACAAGCGTGTTGAAAAATTGTCTTGACATATTAATAACTCCCATCACTGACATAATTAACATTTCAATGGGAACTAGTACATTTCTTCAAAATTTCAAAGAAGCTCATGTAAGACCGCTACTGAAAAAAACATCTCTTCCTAAAAACGAGCTGAAAAATTACAGACCTGTATCCAACTTAAGTTTCATTTCCAAAATCTTAGGAAAGATAGTAGCCAATAGGCTGCAAGCTCATATAAAAAATAACCATCTATCTAATCCATTACAATCGGCCTACAGCAATCATCATTCTACAGAATCGGCTCTATACTGAAAGTACATAACAATATCAGTATTAGTATGGACAGGGGTGAAGTTACGGCTCTAACTTTGCTTGACTTGTCGGCCGCTTTCGACACCATTGACCATGCCACATTAACAGATAGACTTTCTGATTGGTATGGAATATCTGGCCAGGCTCAAATTTGGTTTTCTTCTTATTTGCAAAATAGGCACCAGTCCGTAAAAATTAAAGACACTTTTTCAGATAAAGTCACACTCTCATATGGAGTTCCACAGGGCTCTGTGCTAGGACCATTGCTTTTTACTTTATACACTACACCACTCAGCGCTATTATCTCTAGTTTTGACATAAACCACCATCTTTATGCCGATGATACTCAAATTTACATGTCTCTATCAGTTTCAAACGCTAAGGAATCTCTTGAGAAGTTGCAACATTGTTTACTGAGTGTGTCGGCCTGGATGACAGGATCTAAGCTGAAGCTTAATCCTAGCAAGAAAGAATTTCCTCTTATTGGGACCAAACTTCAGCGAGAAAAATCCTTGAATAATTTCCCATGCCTACTTCTAGGTCAAGACACAAATCCATCTACATCAGCTAAAAATCTTGGTGTACTATTCGACAGTAGCCTAAATTTCCGAAAACACATATCCCAAACATGTAGGGCATGCTCTATCATATCCGTGACCTGCGTCGAATTCGAAAAAGTCTGTCCTTAGATCTTGCCAAGGAAATTGCAGTGGCACTCGTCAGTATTAAGTTAGATATTGTAACTCACTTCTTCACAATATGCCAGAAAAGAATATCTACGCTCCACTAATTCGAATTGATTTGTTGTTCCTTTTATAAAGACTAAGACTGGGTCAAGAGCTTTCTCTATATCTGGTCCAGCCTTATGGAACGCCTGTGCCAATACGTAATGCCAAAGCAATCTCAACATTACGGAAATTACTTAAATCTCACCTATTTGACATGGCTTTTCCACCCTAGCTAGTCCCTCAGCAGCCCGGCTCCCTGTTGACGAACCTGCTTTGGCCTCGATTATGACACATGATCACGCTAAGGATTTGTGCCCTCTGAGCTCGGTCCGCTGAGGATATAGGCGCTATAGAAGTTTTATTGATTGAATTGATTGAATATTGATTGCTTCAAAGGTTAACCTTGTGATCGCTTTGTGAGTTTATTTGTAAAATGATATGAATACTATACTGAAAATCAGTAAATTGCATTATGAGCAAAATTGATATTATTATTAGTATTATTATTTATTTTATACAAAGTCAAGTATAGGCCTATTATTAAAACACGATTCTTATCAATTTTACTGTGTTGACATATATATCACTTACCTTTTAACCGTCAAATTGGTTATTTACTTTCATCCACTTAAAGTTGCATCTCGCCAACACGATCTACATGCAGCTTTATTATATTATATGAGTGAGTGAAAAATTGTGGGATTTGTCATAATGAAGGCTTATCATGTAACCCTTTCAGCGTGGGGGTCAACTTTAGACGTCAGAATCGGACGTCTGTAGAGTAAACAAAGAGTACAAATATTTCTAATGGCCGTAGACCGATAACATAGGCATTTATCTGGAGCGAAAAGAGCTGACTAAGACATTTATGATAATTTCAAATTAAAAAACCCTTTGGCTTCCATGGTTTGTACAAAAATATTTCTGACTGAAAGAAGCTGTGTTTCACATTTGAAATGTGTCGCTGCTCAAAATGTGAAATAAAACTCCGAATATGATACTCCAGGCTAAAAAGGGTGCCCAATGACATCGGTATCACGGGTGCAGACACAAGACGTTGTGTCAATGCTGTAATAAAGTTGGGCCATCGTCTGCAGCTGTAGCCCAGCATCCCCCCAGCATTGGCTTATCGCGTGTCGTCTGCCGGGACAGGCGCCAGCAGAGCGGGCGTCACGCTGCTCTTGTATACATCCAGTGGGACTCGCTCTGATCCGGGTCGGCAGGAACCCTGTGATCTGGTGATCCAGATGCTCCCCGTATCACAGTGTGACACAAACACTCCCTAATCAACGCAAGATAAATGTTTTCACCTTATAACCCTCTGCTTACAACAGCTTAACCCTTACAGCTCGGGGATCGACTTTAGTCGTGAGAATCTCACGTCTGTAAACGTCAGTTTCTGACGTCTAAAGTCGATCCCCGCATTGTAGGAGAAAAAATATTTATAATGGCCGTAGACCCATAACATAGGTATTCAAATGAATCGGAAAGAGCTGACTAAGACATTTATGATGATTTCAAATTGAAAAAACCCCTTTGGTTGCGATGTTTTTTTTTTACAAATTAATTCAGCGCTCTAAGGGTTAACGTCCAGCTCTTCACTCTCATTTTTATCCACCTTGAGATGGGAATTGCTGCCGCAATTCCCATGTCCTCATTTAAAAACAATACCCCAGTATAATATCTTAAGTTAAAGCTGAGAACCTCCTAATTGTGTGAATTGTACTATATTTCATTCAGTAAATATGGTTCAAAATATGCAACGTGTTGCATAAATGCAACAATGGGGTTTAACGGGTTAATTACATAGTGTGTGAGGGACAGAATCAGAAAATATTCCCGCATAGATCAGCACTTTTATAGTTTTATTTCACACTTATGTGAAGCCTGGCGATACAAACTTGATCGTAATGGAAATAATTCGCATTTAATTTAAGTAAATTTAATTCAATAAATTTTAAAATGCCATTTCTCAAACATGGTATATTAATATCAAAGCCGGGTATTTTATAACTCTTGATCGCAGAGGGTTCAGAGAGATCTAACGGGTCACTATCAGGAGGGGTGTTTACGGGCTTCTTTACTAAATCTCATGCAAGCTGCCGTGCAAAGCCAAAAGGCTGTATCTGCTTACTTTACAAGTAAGCAGATACTGCCTTTTGGCTTTGCAGATCAGAAGAGTACTAGTGGACAAGTGAATTGATGGAGCATTAGGTGGATTCTCTTGAAGCCGTCCTATTAAGGCAGGTGAGCATCTGCACTTGTCAGATTAGCACGCTGTTCCCGGACTTATAAAAGGCGTAAACTCACTATATTTTTTTGCACAGCGAAAAAGTGCAATAGGTAACTAAGGGCGTGATATACCTAGAACCCCACAAAGGTATCATAATAGGCCTAGGTATATTATATCATATAATAGTTGTGTATGTTAGTAGAACATCAAAGAGTTGGTTAAGATTCTTTCTGAGCTCGGATCACCGAAAATTAGGCGCTATAGAAGTTTTTATTTTATTTTTTTGTTAAAATTTCGATACAATTTCAGTTTTGAATTAGTGAAAAGGTTTTTTTTTAGTTCTAATGTGACATTTTCGTAATTTTAGTGGATTATAATTTTTATTTATTAAATGACTCTCATTAGAATTAGGCTACGTAGTTTACACATGCGACATTGTAGCTTAATGAATTTTTAAAAGTTACCAGAGTTTCCCATCGCTTTTGATGCTCAGGTTTATCTGGCGACTCGGTAGGGGGTGTACAACGGTGCTCCTCCTAGCTCTCCTAATTATCGCTCAGGTGGCACACATCGAGGCCGCCAAAGTGAGCTTGTCTATTTTGTTTATCTAAATTCGCGATATGGCTAAGTAAAGTTAACGAACAGTTCCCTTGATCCCTATCATCCAATGATAAGACACGGCTTGATGTTGTTTTAACCTATTTACACCAAAAAGTTGTGTACAATCATTATAATTCAATAAGAGTTGTGAATAATATTGTGATATTTACATAGTATTAATTAAAGATCACATTGAGCGAAAATGTCAGTCTTAATATGCCGGTTTCTTTTTAGATGGAAACAAATCAGGTATGCATTTTAATTTACTACTATATACCTAATAACAAGGCCCAATTATATAGCATTAATTCCAGCATAGGTTTCATCGGGTTAACCATTTAAGTGCGAACTAATCTAAATTGTCTGCTAATTTTTTAAGATTTTATCTCGCTATCGCCACCCACATCTTCAAATGAAATGGATACAAGTACTCATAACTAAATTTGAAAACAAAACTTGTAATAATTATCGATGATTAAGCACAAATGTATAACTCTCAATAACGGTTATTTGGATGCTAATAAAAATGACTAAAAGCGAGTTTACTCGTCATTGGCTGTCAATAGGTCTAATGACGTGCCTTAGTTGATATTTTCTACCAGATACACATGTTTAATAGATTGTATGATGTAGCCACCAGCGGTAAATTAGGTTCCGCCAGGACCCCGGAGAATACCCTTGGTGATTGAATTTAATGTACACTTGATTTGTTAACAATAATGCATGCTGTATAGATTTATGTGCAAATTAGTTGTGTCATATCCCTAAGTCCCGTGACCGTATAGTCCTCAACGCGTTTTTTTTTTGGTTTTGTTGTCTCAAGGAGGTTAAAAAGACCCCCATTGGTTAGCTTAACTCCTGAGGGGTGAAATGAGAATATTGGCCTATATGTACCTCTGAAACGTGTGGGCGGAAGTATTAGCGACACTTTTTCAAAATGGCGGCCAATGTGAATGATGAAATTTAAAAAATTTATGGCTGATCACATTTTTGTAACGTGGCATTCATATAAGGTGTTTTGTGGGTCAAGGATTTCATTTCTGCAATCAAATTTCACATCCCTTCATGCGCAAACATTTAATATGACTGCCATCAAATCGATTTCAAATCGATTTTAGTTGTGATCAATACAATATATGAATATGAGCTTATGGTGTAAATGTTTGAAGATATTATATCTTCAAACATTTACACCACAAGCTCATATACATATTATAACATACTAACAGAGCCAATTACAATATTACACTAGGTTCAACACGTATCACACGGGTCACTGGTTATTTACTACTAAATAAGACGCACTGTTTCACAATACACCATTTTGCGTGCGGTCCCATCAATAGGCTTACTCAATTTGACTAATTTTCTACGAATGTCAATATTATGGCAATAAATTATCATGGACTATTTATTTGAATATTATGATATTGGATTTGAATATTATATTATAGTATAAATAATGAAGTTATGAAATTAAACTTTAACGTCAAAATATGACATTATGATGGGATGATGTTACAAGAGAAGTATGAAGTCAGGAAGGATATGAAATTTTAATGTCAGGATTATTTGGATAATGATGGCACTTTAACGTCATAAAATGGTATTAAAATTATATGATCTGGCATTATAGTGCCACGATATAGCATAATATCAAGATATAACATTTTAACGTCACAATATGGTCGCCTGATGATTACTAACCGATAAATCAACAAAAGCTTGGTTTCAATTTGAACAATCCTCCACCGTCGAATGAGCTTTAGTGACAGTTTCTCTTGAAGAATTATTTTTATTCGAGATAAATATGTCTGATGACATTAACAGTTAACCCTTTAAGTCCTCACGGTGCATTAAAGCATCATAGTGCTTCTCTGAAAACAGACTTAATTTTCCTACAACTAAGGGCTTTAGAATGAAAATTTCCACGAAACCGGTTTACCAATACATTGCAATTTTCTTTAATTTTTCAACCACTTCAAACCATCTTCATCCACTACAAGTCGAGAATTGCGACAGCAATTCGCGGCTTGTAGTGGATGAGGATGACAATGGTAAAATACAGGCTTGAAAGGGTTAATACCCAATAGAAAATCTAGGATGATCTTAACTTTTCTAATGGAAATAAGAGAAAGTTAAGATAATCTTTATTTTAAGATTCTTAGTGAGATGTGCCTCAGTAATGCCATTTAACGCCAAACAGCAGTAGCTGCTTACTTTCTAAGTCAGCAGATACAGCCTTTTGACTTTGCATCCGTAGCTCTGGATCAGCCAGGCGTCAGTGAGGCCCTGCCTGTCAGGACTCATCAGGACTCTATAAGTACAGTGGTGACAAGACACTAGTCTGTGACACCCCTCCACCCCTCCACCCATTATCACAGCCCTTCTCATGATCAGGCGACCTTGAAGACAGACCTCTCAGTTATGACAGCAGCGACTTTGAACCCACACTTTGAACATTATTGAGAAATCAATCATATCAGGGTATTTAGGCAGAAATTGATTATTCAGTTTTGGCATTAATAAATTCATGTAATTGTTGTTGCATTTAATTATAGGAACTGCAATTGGCGAAAAATATCTCAGTTGTAATAACCATTTACACGCTCAGTTATCTTATTGGAATTTTCTCAACTTGTTATCTTATCTTAACTTATTTCGATTTCTAAACGTGTTATCTTATCTAAACTTATCAAAACTTGCGTGTCGCTGCTTTAAATGGGTGAAAAATACGCATATTGGTTTAATTTGAGACCGAACATTTACAAATCGCGAAAAAATCTAACTTTTCGCAAATTGGTTTCGTCCAGAATGGATGTTTCGTGAGCTTTCTAATAACAAGGAGTGAGTTATGACCTATGCTGATGACGGTGATCCGTGGCCGGTGCTGGTCTGACTAGGACGTCAACAGCCCCGTGTCCGGAACATCAAAGGTTCACTGATCCTTGTCTCTGATCCTGCTAATCTGTTATGATTAGGGGGTTGATGGGGCTCCCTGCAAACACGAGACGTTGAACCAACGCTGGCCCACCGTCTACGACGCTGGCCCAACATTAAGCCGACGTCGGTTCTGGCTTTAGCGCTTGGTGGAACATGAATTTGGTCAGTGCAGCGAGTGGTATTCATCGAATCTGAACGAGATGCTATCGCCTTGCTCTCGGTATATATAAACATCCTTATTATATTATTCCGTAGCTAGCGCCATCATAAAGTAAGCAAAGCCAAATAGCAGCGTCGTAGAAGATGGGTCAGCATTGAAACAGCAATGGGTCAATGTCCCCAGTTTTCTGAGATAAACAAGTCCTTACGCATAGTAGCATCATCAAGTACACGCCCAGCAAACACGAGACATTGGTCCAATGTTGGGTTAATGTTGGCCCATCGTCTTCGACGCTGACCCAACATTAACCCAACATTGGGCCAACGCCTCGTGTTTGCTGGGTAGTTAGGAGGGCACAGGGATCAACAGGTCCTTATGCCGCGGCCTCACTGATCCCAACACCACCGCAGGCTATACTGTCACCCCCAGGCGAACAAGTATAAGGCCTGGGGGAGCAGGTGTCATATCAATGTCCACATGCACTCAGGTATGCATGGTGGACCAGGTCTTGTTGCTTGATTTTCCTGTGATTTTATTTTAACATGGTGTGTATATATTAAAATGGACGTGTTATTTTATCTGGTTTATTTAATATTGTGGGTTTTTTGTGCTGATCTCTAGCTGAATATCGGCTGATCAATGAAGTTTTGTCTCACTACCGCGACCGACAATTTCAAGTGAAAATTACTCATTTTGTTTAATTTGAGAACAAGCATTTGTGAATATTGATGCTTAAACAACAATTTTCTAACTGTGATTCAACTTCCTAATGAAACAGATTAAATCTTACAGCCCGGGGATTCTGACGTCTTTGATCTCCATGGTTTATGCAAAAATTGTCAACGCTTTAAGGGTTAAAACCGACTTTAGTCGTGCTTAGTGTTCTAAGGGTTAGGCCCTAACCCTTCTGTCTCATTCGTCATTTAATTTCCTTCATGCAATTGAAGCTGGAATTGCTAACGCAATTTCCAGATTCAATTGACGAAAACTATTTCTACAATGCAATCCATCCCCCAAATTAGCTTATATTGTAATATATTATATAAATGAGCATATGCCAAAAACTATTTTCTTCATTAATTTTAGAAGGCCTATCATTTATTTGTTCAAAAAATAGTTTAAAACTCATTCTAGCATGACAAGGGTTATACCACTGGTCAGTGTAGACAGAACATGAGTGAGTCGCAGAGGCTGACTCTAGCATGACAAAGGTTAGGACAACTGGTCAGTGCAGACTGGACATGAGTAGCTGCGGAGGCTGACCCTAGCATGACAAGGGTTAGACCACTGGTCAGTGTGGACTGGACATGAGTGAGTCGCGGCGGCTGACTCTAGCATGACAAGGGTTAGGACAACTGGTCAGTGTAGACAGGATATGAGTGAGCCGCGGAGGCTGATCCTAGCATGACAAGGGTTAGACCACTGGTCAGTGTGGACTGGACATGAGTGAGTCGCAGAGGCTGACTCTAGCATGACAAGGGTTAGGACAACTGGTCAGTGTAGACAGGATATGAGTGAGCCGCGGAGGCTGATCCTAGCATGACAAGGGTTAGACCACTGGTCAGTGTGGACTGGACATGAGTGAGTCGCGGCGGCTGACTCTAGCATGACAAGGGTTAGGACAACTGGTCAGTGTAGACAGAACATGAGTGAGTCGCGGAGGCTGACTCTAGCATGACAAGGGTTAGACCACTGGTCAGTGTAGACAGAACATGAGTGAGTCGCGGCGGCTGACTCTAGCATGACAAGGGTTAGGACAACTGGTCAGTGTAGACAGAACATGAGTGAGTCGCGGAGGCTGACTCTAGCATGACAAGGGTTAGGACAACTGGTCAGTGTAGACAGAACATGAGTGAGTCGCAGAGGCTGACTCTAGCATGACAAGGGTTAGGACAACTGGTCAGTGTAGACAGGATATGAGTGAGCCGCGGAGGCTGATCCTAGCATGACAAGGGTTAGACCACTGGTCAGTGTAGACTGGACATGAGTGAGCCGCGGAGGCTGACTCTAGCATGACAAGGGTTAGACCAGTGGTGAGTTTAGACAGGACATGATTGAGCCGCGGCGGCTGATCCTAGCATGACAAGGGTTAGACCACTGGTCAGTGTAGACTGGACATAAGTGAGCCTCGGCGGCTGATCCACGGACGTTTATGTCAACAGGTTTCTAAACATGATTGTAAGAGGACTTGTGATCCTGTTCACACGGATCTAGAGATGCAGACTGATTCTGAATCCCGTGGGATCTCCTGGCTCCCGGCAATCCTGGTAACTCAACACTACGTCTGGATCTTCTCTCCACGGACACACTTGTTTGCCGGGATCTGACTGTCGTATTGCAAAGACAAACAGAAGTATCTGCTTACTTTTCAAGTAAGCAGATACTGCTGTTTCATTTTATACATGTGCATTTACAACGACAAACTGCAGTAACTGCTTACTTGGAAAGTAAGCAGTTACTGCTGTTTGTCTTTGCATGAGAGACTAGATATTAGAACTATACACTCTACATCCTGATATAGAGAGCAGGGTGACGAATGTGTCGTAAAAGGAGTCCTAGAAAGTATTTAAAATGATTTAGCATTTCAACATTTTAGCGAGTATCATGACTATTATCGTATTTAAATATAAACTTTTTTTACAAATTTCAATTAGTACTTTTAATAATTGCATCGTGTTTTCAATTCGCGAGATTTAGCAAAATAACATACAGTTTGGCAAATCTGAATATTTTATACTCAATTCAAATTGTAGATCACGTCATCGAGGCGCAAGCAAAATGTTGAGTACTAACATTTTTAAGTTAAAATACTTTACCGGTATATATAACCTGGTATGAGAAATTCATTTATTACAACCAAGACATGCCATTTTACTTGTGCATTATGTAATAGTTAGTAACATTTGACTGACAATAACAATATATTTATGGTCTAAGATTTATACTAAAGCAGGGCTATGACTTTTGGTTTTATTCTTTATTAACAGCAGTGGATACATTCTTAGTGAAATGAAAAATATACAAAGAGCAACATGTTTAAAATCATAGTTATATTTTGCTGCTGAGATTGAAAGTGTTTGTTTTGAAAATGGGGGTTAAAGGGTTATCGCATAATACTCACTGTCTATTATGCGATTGCACTATAACCCCATTTACAAAATAAAATTAATATTTTAATACTGTTATCTTAATCTCATATTCTCACTCCTAAATAACATAGGAAGATTTTTTAAAGTTCATAACATCTTAAATACAGTAGACAATTTGCATTATAGTGTAATTCAGAAAAATAAATTAATGTTCTTTGTCAGTATTCAATTTCTTAAAAAAGTATCATTGCTGGTGTACAATCATCATATCAAACCCTTGCTACTCGCTTGATGGATTAGAAATGCCGTTGGTTATACCGTTTCATAATCATACCAGGACATTTATATTATAAATACGCCACCTGGTGAATATATTCATAACGTACATTTGCTTCCATTTTGATTGATGCTGGAATAAAATCTACGAGTGTGGTTCCATGCTGAACCAGCGTTATACTGCTATGGACTTTTTTGTGGTTTAACCCTTTGACTTCCAGGCCGGGGTGCATGCCAGGATCCAGATATACTGGTGTAGGAGTTCTATTTTTCGTCGTTTGAAGCTGGAATTGCTAACGCAATTTCCAGCAATACATAAATGTGGTTTATATTTGACAAAAATTTGTGTCATTTTATGGTTACGTTCATTGACGAATGACGACGGAAATTTCCGTCATGTATGGTAGTGAAAAGGTTAATGCCGTATTTCTCAATATCGCTAAGTGATTTTAATTTTCGATTGATTGTATCACACTCTCAACATGGACAGAAACTTGGACGAGATGTTGATATTATGTTGTGCCAACATGGTGTTCCATGAATGTTCACTCCCTTAAAGGTATGTCACGCTGACGCGATCCACAACTTCAAACAGGTAAAGATTATTTGAATTCGTCAAAATACCGATTATTTGAAAATCGCTTACTCGTTCCACACTCATAAAAGCACGTATTTATATTTTTTAAAGTGCTATAAAAAGCGCTATAATCACGTGTATAGCCGTTTTCAGCCTTTATGTGTGTTTTTAAAACAAGCAAATTTGAAGGCGAAACCAGCATGAAGCTTACCAGATTGACATATGTTTCTCATCAAATTGTGAATATGGAAATTATTTTTAACCACTTGAAGTTGTGGGTTGCGGCAGCGAGAGAATATTTCATCCAAGCTCCATGAAATTTAAAATTTTATTGTAAGGTGTTTAATTAATGAGTGTATAAAATACTGGCAGCCTAAAAGTTCGGGGTTGCCCCCCCCCCCCCCTCCCACACACACTATTTTCTGCTTACTTAAAACAGATAACTAAGGGCTAAAATGATTGCAGCGGACTTAACCCTTAGAGCGCGGGGATCGACTTTAGTCTACAGACGTCAGATTCTGACGACTAAAGTCTATCACCGCACTGAAAGAGTAAAAATAATTATAATGGCCGTAGACCCATAACATAGGTATTCAAATAAATCTAAAGCTGAATAAGACATTCATTATGATTGCAAAGTGAAAAAGAAACCTTTGGTCTCTCTGGTTTTATCTAAAAATAATTCAGCGCTTTAACCCTTTCAGGCCTGAATTTACCATTGTCATCTTCACCCACTACAAGACGCGAATTGCTGTCGCAATTCTCGACTTGTAGTGGATGAAGATGACTTGATGTGGTTTAACAATTAAAGAAAATTGCCATGTATTGGTAAACAAGTTTCATGGACATTTTCGTTCTAAAACCCTTTGTTGTAGGAAAATTAAATCTGTTTTCAGGGATGTGAAATGATGCTTTAATGCATCGTGAGGGCCTAAAGGGTTAAGGGTTAAAGTCCCCACAGATCCATGTAGATCCAGGGTTAGTGACACGGACACGGTGCAGGTAGGACGTGATGGACTGATCCAGAATAAGATAGAGAGGAGTGCTGACGTGCCGGGATACCCGTGTCTTGTAGGTCATGACCCCTTCTCCAACTCAATTAACCTTATAAGTGCTACAAAAAAATAAATCCAAGTCCAAACTTCAATGTATCATCTTCGAGCATTACTATGTAGCAATTATTATAGCTACCAGTATTACAATCATCAACTGAAAAATATATATCTTCTTAATATCAAATTCCTGAAGCAGAACTTACCGTAACCTTTGAAGGTGTCTTATACAAATTATTACCACCATAAAGTTACATAATAAAATAAAATAAAATTTTATTGTCAAATTGGATGAACAGTTTCGTAATAGCCTGGAGCCCATCCCTCTGACAAACTTTAAATTAAAGTTATTTTATTATTAATATTTATCATTATTATTATTATTATTATTATTATTTAATATTAATTATTATGTTAACTTTCTTACATTTCCTCTTAACTTTTCTAATTTTAAGGAGAGATGGGTAAGCTAGTGTCAATTTTAAAATTTCAGTGGGATGGGTTTCATCTCTAATTGAGGTGTAAGATCACTTTTTATTTAGTAGATACTCAGCGAAAACACAAACTACAGCTATTAACAGGCTACAGTCCGTCACGCCAGTGCTGTGTTAATGTTGGGACAGCGTCTTCGACGCTGGCCCAACATTAACACAGCACTGGCACATAGTTGTGGGGACACAGTTGCTCCTGGGCGTCGTGATGAAGACGCTGACATCCATGTCACAATCACTACACTAAACCCATGTGTCACGTCACCAGGTAAACCTACACCTATTTAATTTACGATGTACCTGAAACGGGAAGAGATTCATATCTAGATTACTAATAAAGACTACTCGTTCTTACTCTTAATAATATCCCTTTTATTTAAATAACACGTCGCGAAGATATTTAATTATTTTTTCGATACATTTAAACATTTCAACAGACATGGGGGAGACGCTATTTCAAGTGGGTGAAAGTTTCGCTGATAATCGGACTGACGGTTGGTCTGGTAATCATTAAATTATACTCCTTACGTTATATTGGTTATATCGGAATCGATTGAACAACAGAAAATGATCATTTTGTTACAGGCCTGTTATAACGTTATTAAAAAAATGGTCACGAAGTGATTTATATAGAGCTAATTGTAAACTTGAAACTCAAACCAAAAATTAAAGATCATACATGTACCATGTTCCTGCATGGGTGTAATATGTAACAATTATGGTAATTATGTACAACAAGTAAATAAAGTTATGCTAAGCCGTCCCAATACACATAAATACTGTTGAGCCAGGTGTGCATCTATAAAATTGAGGGGAGACCAAACGAGGGTCTGGGGACGCTGAAGGCCAGACGCTGACGGATTTCTAGAACGGTGAGTTGTTTGGAAGGCTATTTGTCATTCTCGAGGGATATTTTGAATTTATTTAAAAAAAATGAAGTTCGCAGGGGAGGAGGGCATCGTTCAAATGACCCCCTTAAATACCTCCTAAACTATACACTTGCAGTAAGTACAATATCTTATCCTATGATGGTAAATAAATATTTTGTGCTGTTGGAATCAAAAGGTTCTATGAGATACGCTGTCATAGATAGGACGCTTTGCTTCCTAGATAATTTATCGGAAAAAAATACTAGTACATGTTGAGGACGTAACATATAAAATCCAGAAAACACGAAGCGTTGAATCAATGTTGTCCTCATGTTGGCCCACCGTCGTCGACGCTGGGCCGACATGAAAACAACATTGATTCAACACTTCTTGCTTGCTGAGAGGTGCTGGGGGTACTTAGGTGTACTGGGATGCACTGGAATACTTGGTCTGTTTTTTATGTAGGTGTAATGGGTGAGGTACTGAGGCGCCTACACTGTCACTATCAGGCAGTCCGTGCGTCCGTCCGTCGTCACCACTGACACCACGGCAAAACAAAACCTGTATCCCTATATGACAGAACAAGGATCAGCAGCCCAGTGCTGGATCAATGGTGGGGTGACGTCAGAGTATTCATTCACCACCACAAATACCGACAGTTACTTTTTCGCAGTGTTTCAGCTCAGAGAGTTTTGATAAAGTGACATCGACCTGAACTTCTTCAGGCCTATTTCTCGAAATTCTATCCATAATGATAAAAATCAAATTTCAAGAAATAGGCCTAAGGGAGGTCATGTCTGTGGCTGATCTCCCACACATTGTTTAATTCGAGACCGTGAATGAATACTAATTACAATAATTTAGTAAAGAGATACAATTCATGAACAATACGTATGGTATATACTAAGTACTGATACTGCACATCACAACATGCAAGTAATATTTGTAAATATGTGTTAGGTTTACTGTTATGTCATACATGCTGATATGTGTATATTTGGATAGAGCCATTTACCATTATCTTTTAGTCATATTAAAATCCCCAGAAGTATATTAAGTATATTAACAATAGTTGAAAAATAACATCTAACCCTATTTAAATGGGCGGTATTAGCTTATTAATTGCCACGTGATATAATATGTGACCGTCAATTTGTCAGGGAGCAGAGTACAATACAGTACACAAAAAACATACAGATTATTAGTGAACATGCCAATTGCAATACAGTGTATGTATAGGGTGTAAGTTTAATAGACCGATTAACAAACCCACTCATAACAAAAGAGTGCCAATCAATATAACCGACAACAAGGGAAATGATAACGCTACGGTATACGGTATAGTTTTAATGCATTTATTCAGCCCCCCCCCCAGAAAAAAAAGTAATAATAGAAAATAATAATACTAATAATAATAAATATATACATTTTTTATAATTATCCCATACAGTACAATATCGTTCTCTATTTTTTTTTCAAATTTATTTTTTACATCTCCTACAAGTTTATATCCTCGAAAGTTGAGCTGTCAGTTTTTGTCCTGACTCTGTCAATAAGATGTCACGCGCTGTCATAAGTGAACAACACATACCACGCCTGAGAGTTAATGGGTGTAAGGGATGGATCTTCCCAGACAGGGAGCAGCGGATCCCCTATCCTCGTGTCTTTCCCGTTATCAGCTGATCCCTGACCCGGCCAGCCACGGCCAATTTCACAACTAATTTGTGAAGCAACACAAAACATGGCCCCATCCCGTGCATGCATGATGCCGCTAGAGCATGTAAAAACGCTGGTGATACATTTGGCCAACGCCACAGATGTCTGGGACGTTGGGCTAAATGTTCATCCAGTGTCGGAATAAATTCTCACTCTAGGTGATCCATCTTTCAATCTTTTTTCCAGCCACTCTTCCTTCCTGGATCTGTTTTGTGAGGATTCTACACACTCTAAAACATGATTCGTCTGTTCTGTCCCGATGGAACCGGGAAGTTACTCTCCTGGGATTTGTCAATTGAGAAATCGAAATGTTCACTATATACTACGATGCGGATAAAGCCCGATCAAGGAGTACTTCATGTTTAGCTGTGAAAAAAGGCGGAGGCCGATGGACGAGGCCTTTTTGACAGCTAAGAATAGAGAACTCCGAGGGTTTTAACTGAAACACTTTCGACCATAATGAGGATCCCCATAATAAACTGTTCGGTCGCAGCTGATTAATTATAGTACAAGTTGAGTCCATCTACACGGATTATACATAGTACTTACTAGGCCTATCCTGATAATTGTTCTATACTTGATCAACAAAAACTCTCCATTCCCGGCTTAGAATGTCATGGTCGAATATAATGTATCGGTTTGTTTCATTGATTAGTTTATGATATACATTAACATTTGTGTTTACTTGACTTTTAATAGGTAAAAAAAAGTGTAGGTTTATAGTCCGATATCAAGTCTGAAGACTCATTTGGCGACCTAACAATTTACCCCCTGTTAATTTGTGTGTCATTTCAACCCCACCGAGAGCATATACAGTCCTGCAGCCATTTTAGCGCATTGAGCTTATCGTACACATTGCCATCCCTGTCCTACCAGGTACTCATTTACACATGAGTTAAGTGAAGCATTTGAGAATAAAGTGCCTTGCCCAAGGACACAATATCGGAACAATGTCCCAATACTAAGAGGGGAGGAACATGATACTTCTCTGAAAATCCTGAAAATCCGCACAGCAGCTCCACGCTCTAACCATTGCGCCACGTCCTTTACACAAAATGTTCACTTCCAGCATATGCATGGGTATTTGAGAAAGCAAATGTAGGATCTCATCGCCACAAATCACAATATGTCCAACCTCCAGTTTTTACCTGGCTGATCTGATGGCACGCACCAGAGAGGCGCGTTAATCGCGCACGCGGCGGGCGCGTTCGGTTGACACGCGTGGTATAGAACCCGAGACGCGCGTTAATCGCGTCTTATCTCGAGTACCTGTCAACCGGCAATAGATAGGGATCATTTAAAAGTCCATAACTCAGCCCCACCCCGGACGTATACCAGATCCCGGTAGCTAGATGAAAAAACAGCGTTGGTTCAACATTGGGCCGCCGTCGAAAACGTCGGCCCAATGTTGAACCAACACTGCCGCAGCATATCTCAAGATCTTCAACATTTCGGGATGACTTCACCAAGGATTATCAGACTACTGGACTCAGGGTATTAGGTTCGACGCCTGAGGTGTTGCCATCCCGCTCGCTGACTTCTGGGGATTGTCAGTTGCAGGAATAAGGAAGCACACGAGGTGTGAGCTATAATATAGCTTTGTCTCTCTGTCCATGGATTGGATATCCTTATCCGTACACGTGTCCACATAGATCTATGTCCACATCTATTTACTATGTGACACCCAGGAATGTGACATTGCAACAGGAAATTTTGCGTGCACCAGACTCATTTGATCCTCCAAAAACGTGCATTTTAACCCTTAGAACACTGATGTCGACTACAGTACATATTCTGCGTTTTTATTGGCACATGTATAACCAGTTGTTAAAAATTAAATATGCTTCCAATCTTGAAACACTGATATATGTTGGGACTCAAATTTCACAAATAACACAAATTTTCAGTCATTTGAAGTTGTGGATCGCGGTAGCGAGACACAACTTCAAGTGGATGAAAATTTAAATTTCTTAGCTTAGTGTTCTAAGGGTTAAAGTTATTGCTTTTAATTTTGATATTAGAATGTACATATGTGCAAATTTAAAGATATAATTTTTATTTAGGGATTTTATTAACACATATTTATATTCACACTAATAACTAAACAGCATGCAGCATAATTTAGTAGCCTACTGTTTGTGAATAATCTTTAAATTATAACACTCTGGTATTGAGAGGGCTAAATGATTGTTAAGGATTAACTTAGGACACAGACTTCGTCCTCGAACTTGTCATCACTCAAGTGGTCATAAGAATGTTAAAATGTGTTTTGAAGATGTTGAAGTTAAGCTCTGATTAATCAATTTGTCACAACATTTGGCAGAGCGGATTTCATCACTCATTTCTTGACTAATATCAGGTTGCTTTCATTAACCCTTACAACGCTGAAATATTTTTTGTATAAACCATGGAAACTAAAGGTTTTTTTTCAATTTGAAATCATCATACATGTCCTATAGTTAGCTATTTCCGCTCCATTTGAATACCTAATGGTCATTGGACATATTTTAATTCTTTCAGTGCGGGGACCGTCGTTATACGTCAGAATCTGACGTCTACAGACATCAGATTCTGACGTATAAAGACGGTCCCCGCGCTGAAAGGGTTTACCCTGTAATCTTTGTAATAAACCGTAACAATTCCTCATTTATTTGACCTGAAATTATGTTTTTGCGATATTTCGTGTCTGAAAAAGTAGACAACGGTTAAATGCGTCGCCTGCATTTAAAGGGTTGAAGGGATTTCTGCTTGAACGAAGGGTGTTCATCTTGTTGCCATGGATTTTAATAAATGGAGTAGATAACAATTCAGATATTAGATCGACCTAGTCGTCCAGTATGTAATTGTGCTGGGAAATATAGAGTAACATCAACTCTATGGTAAAACTTAAAGTGTTAATAACTAATGTCTTTACCCACTGGACGTTAATGGATCGCAACCGCGACCTACAACCTAAATAGTCTCACCCAATATAAATAAAACAATACAATAATATTTCAGATAAAACATTGGCCACTCAAATTAAGAGACATGTTACAAACATTCCTCTTTTTTCTAAAATGGTAAAATATCACATCATTGCATATAAATACTTACACAAATAAATTATTTAAAACACATACAATTATACAAGTTATTACATACATTACACAAATAAATTAGTTAAAACAGATAAGAGCATACTATAATCATGATAATTGTACGTTATTCAGTGAATATAATACATTATGGTAAAACAAATTAATTTCTTAAAAAAACAGTAATTATTTTGGTGACCATTAATGGTACCGAGAGAAATATAGATAATGGGAAAGTACAAAATTATCTGCTTAATTTATAACAGATCACCGTATTTTGAGTAGATCATAGTTTACATTATGCTAACCCTGAATTCAAGTTTAAAATTCATTTTTAATCATTGCAAGTTATTATTTTAATTAAAAATGCAATCAGCCATTTCTTTGAAATGTCACATTATCACACATATAGTATCACACCTTTAATCGAATAACGGATAATTTATTTATCAGAACCACGGAAAAACGAGAAAAATGGATGCTGGGCCAACGTCGCAGACGTTTGTCCAGCGTCCGCACAACGTTGGCCTGAAGTAATGTATATGGCTGAGAAATGCATTATACAATTAGAATTCACTTTCATCGCAGATCTGAGAGACATCAAGTATTTGATGACGATGAAGTAAATTCTTTCAAAGTAATCCTAGGCTGATAATCACGAGATGTCTCAGGACTGGAATTTCAGCTCCTTTGCCAAACGTAATAGTGTGTTCTGCCTCAGAGGTTATGACGTCATAGCGTCATTAGGGGAATTCCGCTTATGGGGGATGCCCCCTGCTGCATGGCGTAATGGTAGCGCCATCACATACCATGCCTTCAGAAAATGTTTCGTGTAAGCCGACATTACTAGAAAACTAACCTTGAAACAGTCCTGAATTTTAATGCAACGTGAGCAGTCTCTCTTATCTAACAAAATCACTGCAGGGCACTTATTGAGAAAAATAACCTGACTTCTAATAATATCCACCTGTATACATATGTCTCAATAAATAAATAAATAAAAAATATGAAAAATAACCATCTAGTACCTAATCAGCAAACACGAGTCTTTGAAGCAATGTTGTTTCAATGTTGGGCCAGCGTCGTAGACGGTGGACCGCCATTAAAACACTATTGTTTCCATGTTGTAGTTTTTTCCTGTGTGGTAGGGGCGGGACTGGCAGGACTGTCACATCAGAGATCAGAATCCGTTACTCACTCTCGATAGTCAGGTTTGAAGGAAATAAAAAATTATCCTTGTAAAGATAATATGGGACACCGAGTGGTAGCTTGCTCGACTTCAGACCGCCATGGTTTAAAATTAAAATAATGTATCTGGGGGAGGGCGGGGGTCTCATCATCTCATTTGGCCATACTTAGGAGCTTTTCAGGTCCAGATTAGCCTATGTGTGCACAAAGGATTCCAAATCTCCACCCATTCATCCATCGCAGTGTGAAATGTTCCATGTGTACCAAGGAAAAGTCTTTGTTATGATATGATTTTTGGTTTTATATATTTACCTATTGATCTTTTATTATAAAAAATAAAATGAAATGAATGGGGTTTTAGGTCATGTGCATATGTATATGATAGTTCCATTTCCCTGGCATCCATGCTATCCATGTATAAAGTAAGGTGATCATTAATTTAGAAATACTGACATGTATATATTTATTAAAGTGCAATACAAAACGAAAATGTAATGTTTCAGTGCCCAGTTAACAACCAGTGTGTGTGTTTGCGTATACAATATTCTTTGTTTGTTTCACAAATAAGTATATATGTAGGCCTACAGCCGCAGGCCTAGATGAAATTTGAACTATGAATAGAAAATACTGTTTATTTTACTCCGTGTATTACGGGACGTGTTGCTTGAGTCTATGACACTTATACGGATCTGTTAGTCACAGAATCAACATATTCCTGAGAACTAATCCGGACAAATCTTCCAGGTTCATCAATGTCGGACTTTAGTCTGTGCCTTTGAATGATGTGCGGGCAAAACACATGGACACCACTACCCCAGTGGTGTCTCAATAATGGGACGGCGTCGCAGACGCCGGCCCACCATTGAGACACCACTGGGCCAGCATTGACTGGCATCTGTATTCTAGCTTTGTGTTGTCAGAATGGCAGGTTATTTAGAAGTGCGGGTGGGGAACACGAGGAGGATGTGAGTCCTGAACAGGCGTCCCGGTTTCGGATCGGCACGCGCCTGTAGGATTACCAACAGGTGAGGCAGGACAGATACAGTGGACAGGGTCCTGGAGACCCCTGGAGTCCCAAGGCATGAGAAAATACACTGCGTCACTCAATCGTTTTCTTACAAAGTTAAATTATTATCTCAGTCTAATTTAAATTTTGGCCTTAAATTATCACAAGATCACATCATGATTTCATTAAGAATTTTATTGTATTTTTAAGGTTGAAATTGTGAATGGCAAAAGCCAGGTTTGACAAAATATATACTTTTTCATTCAATATTTCTGTTACAATCATCTGAACATCTTAAGATTGACATTATCTTAATTTTCTCTCCTTTTATTAGAAAAGTTAGGATTCTCTCAACTTTTCTAATAAAAATTAGGGAAAATTTAAATGAGATTGATCTTTAAGTTCCTAGTGAGATGAAGCCCCAAGTTTTCAGAAAATAATGCACTTTTTCTGAAAAAAAGGTAATTTTTATTTTCAGCTTACTTTGAATTATAGCTTAAAATTATCGTCGTTATATTTGATTATCAAACTGAACATTTTTTAATTGATAGTTTTATTATATTCTTAGCGGTACCTCTTGTATATACATGTACATATATCTCTTTCATTTCTATGACAAATAAGTCTGTAATGACTTTTCTTTTCTGTCTATAAAATATCTGTCTGTCTGTCTGTCTGGTACCCATGGGGATGAGAAGGATAAATAGAGTGCGTACGAGGGCCGGTGATTGGCATGTAGGTTTATAGGTGCACTTCTTGTAACAGAGTACTAAACCTGTACCAAACTCATCCCACTTTCCTCCAGCCCCTCAAACCAAATTATACGTCCATTATGCTGATCAGCTCTCAACCCTTACAGGGCGGGGATCGACTTTAGTCGTCAGAATCTGACGTTTGTAGACGTCAGATTCTGACGACTAAAGTCGATCCCCGTACTGTAGGAGTAGACATAATATTAATGACTGTAGACCAATTATATAGGTATTCAAATGAATCAGAAAGAGCTATCTGAGACATTTATGATAATTTCAAACATTTCCACGGTTAATACAAAAATACTTCAGCGCTTTAAGGGTTAACCCTCAAAGCGCTGAAATACTTTTGTATAAACCATGGCGAGCAAAGAGGTTTTTTCAATTTGAGATCATCATGTCTAAGGAACTAATATTTAAAAAATGCTACTCCAAATATATTATGTAAATCTTAAGTCATCGATATGAGTTAACACTATGATATGACCATGATAATTATATGCCGAAATATAATTATGGTATGTTTTCGATAACTTGGGAGTTAAGTGTCCTATAATATTTTATCATTATACAATGAATATGGGCTCGTAATTGAATGTATGTCATATCTTTATTATGATCATATTGATGACTTAAAACCTATATAATATATTTGGAGTAGCAATTTTTAAATATTAACTTAACCCTTACAGCGCGGGGACTGACTTTAGACGTCAGAATCTGACGTCTGTAGACGTCAGATTCTGACGTCTAAAGACGTCAGACGTCAGAATCTGACGTCTGTAGACGTCAGATTCTGACGTCTAAAGTCGATCCCCGCACTGTAAGAGAAAAACTATTTTTTAATGGCCGTAGACCCATAACATGGGTATTCACATGAATCGGGAAGAGCTAACTAAGACATTTATGATGATTTCAAATTGAAAGAACTCTGTGGTCTCCATGGTTAATACAAAAGTATTTCAGCACTTCGAGGGTTAGGCGTTACTCAAATAATATGACATTAATTATGGCTATATCGCCATACGCAGCGAAAACTCTGGATAGATACTATCAAAGAGCATACTATCACGGGAAGGAGCTACTGGCCTGAGTGGCACCTGGTGACTGGTTGGGCAGTCTCGGCGATCCAGATGGATCCTGTTTGGTAATTACACTCAAGTTAAGAGGACGCTGGGCATCTATCCCGGGATCTCTGCAACCATGGATCGTTCAGTTTACTGCTCAGCTTCTCTCCTTTCTGAAGCACGTCTCAGCAGTAACTGCTTACTTGTAAAGTAACCAGTTACTTTATTTTGGCCCAGCACGGCACAGCACCTGCACCTCGTTTGTTTGGCCCTTTGTTGACAAGGCTCGGTCTGCTAGATAACAAAAAAGTCATTGTTTTAAAATGATAATCTGAATTAAAAAGCATGCATGGATTAGTGCTATCTGACTGGCCATGCCACATTGTCATTGGTGGTGAAGCAGTGCAAAATATATATTTGTGTTGTAAATCAAGGTGAAAATGAGATGTTGGGCCAGCAGTGATTCAATGCTGGGACAGCGTCTACGACGCTGGCCCAGCATTGAATCACTTTTGGAACATCATTTCACGCTTAGCTCCCTGGGCCCTAAATGATACTAGACTGAGTAGCTGTCAGAGAAAAGGTGCAGCCAGGTGGAGATCTTCTGGGTTGTAACAGCAAGGCACCAAACTATCCCTCTACCTGCCATGACCCTACAAGCCCCAGAGAAAGAGAAATACACAGAAAATAAAAGTCTGGTGTGCATGATACATTATTGTAATTCACTGTACTAGAATAAAGGAGATTTTTCTCAGTGTGGATCAGTTTGCTTAAGAGCATTAGCAATTTTAAATGATATAATTATTATCTGGATTTGGACTGTGCACAAAATTGATGGTGCCAGTACATGGCATATGTTACACACGTTTTGAAGTTTAGACTAAACTGTACATTTGACAGGTAAACCATGTCACCCTGGCCCCTGTCTCACCACTGGTAATACATGGTTTGGCCGAGTTCTTTCTCTCTTTTCAACTATAGAAAATCCTGAAATCAACATTGAAATTAAATTATCAATAAAGAATGAAAATCCTTCACTAGAATGTCCACCGGATTGAACCAAGGATAAAAAAAATGTAAACATCAGTACAAAAATGAGATTATAACAGATACTATGATCAGATTACATGGCAGTGTAATTTTATTTGATCTAGAAATATCACATTCCCATTAAAAAATATATAGTTAGCATGTTACATGTTTAATAGCCCAAAATATATATGCACCTGACCCTTGCAGCTTAAATTAAATTTGATTTATTTTCATGGAATACTTGCAGGTGGGATTTGAATAATGCGAAGTAGGCCTAAGTAGCCTATGCCAATGAAGACTGAACACCTACTTGCGCCTGTGCCCTCGACTTTAGTTTACCAAACACATGGCTAACAAAAGGTAGATTAATCAGAAAAAGACCACTCTAATTCTGATACTTTTATAGAGTTTATGTATGTAGGCCTAATAACAGAGAATCTTAATATAATATAAGAGTATATATGCATTATATGACCTTATAATAGACCACAGTAGACCTCTTGTGTTTTATTAGTCCCGTGTAACCCCTGATAACCAGTTGTTGAAAGTAAAGTGTGTCTTCAATCTTGAAAAACTGATATAATATGGTAGGAATTAAATTTCACGAATCACATAAATTTTCAGTCACTTGAAGTTGTGTATCGCGGTAAAAAAATATATTGGGGTTTAGGCCACCTTTGTGCACATATAGGCTGAACTGGGCCAGGAGAACCTCCTGAGGATGGTGAGATGATTGAGATGACACTGTCCTCCAGACACAGGATTCGAAATTCGAGCCTTGGCGGCCTGAGGCCGAGCACGCTACCTCTCGGTCACGGAGGCTCCCCACAATACTAACTTTCACACGTGGATGGAGAAGAAACAATTTTGTTTCTTTCAAACCGCCGAGACCGGGAACCGAACCCCGGACTCTGGCGTGAAAGGCAGCGGTGCTAACCACTACCCTAGGGCCCCCGCCCGTGTACCGCGGTAGCGAGACACAACTTCAAGTGACTGAAACTTAAAATTGAAGAATAGCTCAGTGCCCCAGGGGTATGGCTAGAGAATAGTCCAGGTAGGATCCCTATTAGTCAGCTGACCATAGGAAGATCAATGGACACCGGGAGTTATGGATCGATCCATTAAAACTGGTGGGTGAATCCACAGTTCTCAGATTGGCGAGGTCAACTTGAAATTGATGAGGAAGAGAGGTATGTACGTTTGGACAAAATGATAAACCAACCTTGGCTTAATATTGGGCCAACGTCGTAGACGTTGGCACAATATTTAGCTAATGTTTGGCTGATTGCTCGCATCAGTTGAGTTATGCGGTGCAGCACTAGTTTAACCCTTTACACCCCAGGAAAATCTAGTTGTATTTATTAAGTAGAATTGTCCAATTTAACACGGACGAATATGAAAACACTTTATATGTACAGGATATATATTCTTCAACTTAGGCCTTTAATTATTAGTTGTTGAACGTGGAGAATGTATGTTATTCTGGGCACACATTTTTCTATGACCCTGGAAGTTAAGAATTCCCCACCTGTGGGTGATAGCCTGTGAACGATGTACCACTGAGCATTAATGGGGGTCTCTAAATGATGGCCCTAGAGGTCAAGGACGTACAACAGAAGGATGCTTTTGACATGGGACACACTGCTCCTTAGCTTTGAAAACACCTACTTGTAACAAAAAATAAAGGGAACACTGACCTCCATCCATCTAGCCTAATATTATATAATGTTGGTTATTGAAGTACTTGGAAAACATATAATGTAGAATAGAAAAATTCATTCTATATATCCTAATTCGAGGGACTTGCATCCAATGTTATCCTGATCGCATATTTGATATTACATAGAAAATAAGATTCCTTTTCAATATGAGGTCCCATCTATTTATCATCCCTAATGAAATATTAACCATGGCTAGGTGTGTGTTATAAATATGGTAAGAATAGATTATGTGTTTTTTGTGAATTATACCATCCCACTCTAGCAGCTGTGTCCTGTACGGCATTAAAACCACAAACTTTGATATTCAACTAACTTGCTATTTTGAATTAAATGTGTGTTTAAACATAAAGTTTGCAAATGTTTTCCTAAACAAAGTAATTTTCATCCAACTTCAAATTGGTGAAAATTAGCCAACTTGGCGGGAAAAGGGTCAATGGCGAGTTTATAATGACAAAGTTCTTCATCAACCTGTCACAGTTTTACAACCCTAAAGTAAATAGATGATCAAATTAGCATTAACAGGTGTCACAGTGATCCTACAGCGACAGCCACAATTGTTTGTCTAGAACAGGTTTATTTGATGAATTCCTATTGTAAAATTCTCCTGTGAATGTACCTGATTAAAATGCCAATATATCTCAATTGAAGAGTAAATATAGCTTTTCATAATCAATGCTTATATTACTAGGTGCAGGATTTTAAAATAACAGGGTCATGTGCACTTTATCACAATAAACTGTACATCTTATGCCATGTTAACGGCTCTCAAAAAATCAGCTCTAAATCAATAAATACATACCTAAAAACTTCTCCGCACTTTTCAAGATTACGCATAAAATGTTTGAAATGAATGACTCACATGATTGATAAATATATGCAGTGTGCAATGTGTCACCGAATAATCTTTACTATATTTTATTACTTATTTTGCCAACAAATGATTATCATGACTAAAAACAACGCGGAGTCAATACGTTAAGAGTCAATCAGTCAATCAGTCTATAAGTCACTCAGTCAAAGTCATTTGGTTACGCAGTTATCAGTCAACTAGTCAATCAGATAATTTGTCAATGAGTCAATTAGTCAATTAATCACATAGGCAGTTATTCAGTCAATCAGATTATTTTTTCAGCAATCGTCTTGTCACGCTGTTTATTTATTCATTCATTCATTTATTCATTCCCATCTTTCACTCATTACCTGCACTCACTCACTCACTCACTCACTCACTCACTCACTCACTCACTCACTCACTCACTCACTCACTCACTCACTCACTCACTCACTCACTCACTCACTCACTCACTCACTCACTCACTCACTCACTCACTCACTCACTCACTCACTCACTCACTCACTCACTCACTCACTCACTCACTCACTCACTCACTCACTCACTCACTCACTCACTCACTCACTCACTCACTCACTCACTCACTCACTCACTCACTCACTCACTCACTCACTCACTCACTCACTCACTCACTCACTCACTCACTCACTCACTCACTCACTCACTCACTCACTCACTCACTCACTCACTCACTCACTCACTCACTCACTCACTCACTCACTCACTCACTCACTCACTCACTCACTCACTCACTCACTCACTCACTCACTCACTCACTCACTCACTCACTCACTCACTCACTCACTCACTCACTCACTCACTCACTCACTCACTCACTCACTCACTCACTCACTCACTCACTCACTCACTCACTCACTCACTCACTCACTCACTCACTCACTCACTCACTCACTCACTCACTCACTCACTCACTCACTCACTCACTCACTCACTCACTCACTCACTCACTCACTCACTCACTCACTCACTCATTTATTCATTTATTCATTCATTCATTCATTCATTCATTCATTCATTCATTCATTCATTCATTCATTCATTCATTCATTCATTCAATCATTCATTCATTCATTCATTCATTCATTCATTCATTCATTCATTCATTCATTCATTCATTCATTCATTCATTTATTCATTCATTCATTCATTCATTCATTCATTCATTCATTCATTCATTCATTCATTCATTTATTTATTTATTCATTTATTCATTCTTTTATTTGTTATTTCGTTAATTCATTGGCTCGTTCGCTAGTTTGTTTGCTCTTTCGTTCATTTGCGCGTTGAAAATACTGTCTTTTCTAAAGCGTTTCATTTGATATACCCATATACGATTAGTTGATTTTCTTTTAGAAATACTGCTTGAAATCGTTTTGTGGATATTTCGCATATATATATTTGCAATTGTTATTCCTTTCATAATGCTTCAGATTAGGAAAGTGTCTGAACAAGTGACCATCGCTGGCACACGTCGCAGGCCAAATATTAACCTTTTTAACACTGCAGTCGTTTTTACATAAACCCTTACAGCACTGATTTCGACTACCTTAGACAATCTTTGTTTTTACTAGCACCTGTATAACCAGTTGTCAAAAATAAAATATGGTTTCAATCTTGAAACACTGATATATGTTGGGACCTACATTTAACAAATAATACAAATGTTCAGTCACTTGAAGTTGTGGATCGCGGTAGCGAGACACAACTTCAAGTGGCAGAAAAATTTAATTCGTAAGCTCAATTCTCTAAGGGTTAACACACAACACACATTATGACCAGCAAATTACTACAAAAACTCACAATTCCCACTGATAATTGATCATCACATTTGATATCCCCCTCATTTCACAAAATCGGCTTTTAACCGTGGACGTGTCTTATAATCCAGAGACGTATATAACACTTGCCTCTAGTACACACAGGGTTATAAGCCTGTTTAATTTCATCTTTTCGGGAATAAACCTGGTAATAATCGCGGCTGTTTCCGCGATGCACTGCGCCACCTGCGACTCAGGCTATTGTGTGTGGACATTAAAGTCAAGGTGATGTGCTGCTATTGACAGATGCAGGCAGAGTCTAAACATGGGATTATGTCCTTAAACTGAGATAGGACGCTTTGTGTGCTAGGGCCCCACGAGAAAACATGTCACACCCCAGCAAACACAAGACGTTGACCCAATGTTTGATCAAGGCTGGGCCACCGTCGTAGACGGTGGCCCAGCATTGATCCAACATTGTGTGAACGTCTGGTGTTTGCTAGGATATGTTTTGAAGAGATACCAATGTGCAGTGTGTATGACGTGTCATTATTTCTTTTATTATTTATATCAGGTAATTTATAAATAATAAAATGTATGTTTATATTGAAAAATTGGTAGAAAAAAACGGAATTAAAATCCAACAGATATTATATATAGTGAAACGTACTGTCCCATTTTCTAAGATAAAAACAAGAATTCTCTGCATAACACACAAAAAGACTTATCTTTTTCAAATATTCTAACCCCAATAAAACACAGTATTTACAATTAGGGTATGGGCTTAAAGTATTCATTTGCATAGGCCCAGCGTGTACCAAAATAACAAATTAAATAACAAAGAAAAAAATATGCTGTGATGCTTTGGTGATCGACGTTTATTGTATTTAAAATGTTAAACGTTTTATGGCTGAAGAAGAAGGTTGTTTTCGTGGGGAGAGAAATCGATCTTATTGGCGTACCGGTGGTGACCAGACAGGTGACAGAACATGAATAATGATGTGAGGTGCTCTCTGCTCATCTATGATAAATACCCGGAGATTAAAGGGTCGAATCTGCCACTCCCCGAAGTGGCAGATCTGCCACTTCGGGAAGTAGCAGATTCGCCCCTTTTAATCTCAGACTTCCTACTATTCTTTCTTGTGTTATTTAGGTGGAGATAAACAGTTTGTAGTCTGACATCACGTCCGAAGACTCTTCAGCTGAGCAAGGAGGTTATATGAATATAACCTCCTTGAGCTGAGTTAGCCCTTACAACGCTGAAATATTTTTGCAAAATCCATGGCAACCAAAGATGTTTTTTTCAATTTGAAATCATCATTTATAAATGTCTTAATTAGCTCTTTCTGCTTCATTTGAATACCTGTGTTATTGTTCTTCGTTCATTATATACTTTTTTACTCTTTCAGCGCCGGGATCAACTTTAGACGTGAGAATCTGGCGTCTACAGACGTCAGATTCTGACGTCTGAAGTCGATCCCTGCACTGTAAGAGTTAATCCCCTGATCACGGGACATGTTTATTCGTGTGCCATTTCAACTCCCCGTTGAGCATACATACCCTGCCACTGTTAAAGTGTACACTGTTACAGGGAGCTTATCGTATACATTGCCATCTCTGTCCTAGACTACCAGGTACTCATTCACACCTGAGTTAAGTAAAGTACGTGAGGGTGAAGTGCCTTGCCCAAGGACGCAAAATCCAAACAACGATCCCAACGTTGAGCGGAAAGAAATATTTATATTTATCTGGCAATCTGCACCAAGTGGGGATCGAACTTGCACGACAGGAAGCAGTCATAGCCAAGCCTCAAGGTATAACCATCGTGCCACGCCCCGCTCATTATTGTGACGCTAGAGCGCTAGAATATACACTTATAATGATAAATTGGAATGATAAACTCAACCCTGTGAGACCTAAATTTACCATTTTCATCTTCATTCACTAGAAGCCGCGAATTGCTGTCGCAATTCTCGACTTGTAGTGGATGAAGATGACTTGAAGGGGGTGGCAAATGAAGGTAATGAAGAAAAAGATGTTATTATTAATAAAAGAGTTCAAATGAAAATGTTCGATCTACAACTCCTAGGTTTTTGGAAATGCAGTCAATCTTCAGAGATGCAAATTGATGCTTTGATGCATCGTCACGGTTTAACTGATGAGTGCGTGTTTCATTAATTAAATTACTTTATTCAACATTCTAATAAAACTATAGGGACATCTTGGTTTAATAGATTGTGTATAAGCAGCAACAACGGAAACGCATCAACATGATCAATAGAAAAACAGTGTGATAAGAAGCAGAAACAGCCTCCTCTTTAATCCTTACAACTCTTATATATTTGTGAAACTTGTGGAGACCGAAGGATTTTTTTTTTTATTTGAAACCATCACAAATGTCTTAGTTAGGTGTTGAATACCTATGTTGTGGGTCTGGGACCATTATAAATATTTTATTTCTTTCAGCGCGGGGATCGACTTTAGATGTCAGATTCTGACGTCTAAAGTCGCTCCCCGCAGTGAAAGGGTTACGATGATCGTTTACGTTGATTTAATTTCGAATTGTTTACAGTCTAACAACAGCTAATTAGTGGTAATAGACATGCTGTCCATGACGTTCACGTGTCCACTTAGGATCCTCGAGGTAGCGTGTTCGTCCTAGGACCACCAGTACTCGAATTTCAAACCACTCTACTATAGTACATATTACTACATTTCTCCTTGTTATAGTCAAACGTTAAGGTTATATAAGCTGGTAACCACCCATGTCAACATCTAGGTCAGTATCAGAATGCGTAATACATTGTGCTATGCATTTATGATATTCAATTATTACTGATTAGTGACTTATATAATTACCTGATCTAATAACTCTGATGATGTACTTAGATGTATCACCGCAACATGTCCGTCTTGGACTAATTCTTATCTTAAGTATAGCTCTCGAGAGATTTTACAAATGTTTACTATAGGAAATAAATTGCTGTTTATAAAATCGTAAAATTATAAATGTCCCACATAATGATTTGTATTCTGTTTATATATTGACATCACAAACTATACCACACAAACACAGTTTGAATAATAATTATTTATTGGTTTATTACATTATGAGACTCTTCGTGTAACAATATTATTGTATTATGCAATGCGTTGAGACCATGTGGAAATGGATTACTTGTCGCTGAGCATGACAATGGAAATAGACAACACTGGTACATTGCAGGCTGTATGGATGGATAGATTATTAAAACGACCACCAGTGTGTATCGTCGTCTGCCCTACTTGTCACATAGCATTATTATTGTTGATTTTCAGGCTATGATATGAGATCATAACAAGATGGATCGCTAATCCAACCAGAGATATTGACCCAATGTCGGTTTAATGTTGTACCAGCGTCTGCGACGCTGGACTAACATTAAACCAACATTGGGTCAAAATTTCGAGGTCAAATTAGATGCTTTACAAAGTGCACCAATGATCTTACCCAATTCAATGACATTAGGTTATTGTAACATTTGATAATAATGGGAATGTTTCAATCTATATCGTTCACTTATATTTTAACAAGTTTGTAGTCATTGAAACAACAAATACAAAAGCTACACAATATAGCACAAATGGTAGGCCTACGACTATGGAGATCAACAAACAAAGTACAATGAATTAATGTGTACAATTATGTACATAAACAATACATCATTAACTGTAAACAATTTCTTCTCGTTGGAGATAAAGTGTCATTCGTGGTATTCTAGGGAGCTGCATAAATGACACTTTAGTCCCAAGGAGTGATTTACCATACATATAATAAGCACATGGCAAGAGAGCTTGACAGCTGACTATTGAGCTGGATTATGAATAAGCCTACATAACATTATCCTAAGCGATTAGACAGAGAACAGAAAAAAAGAACTTACAGGAAAGAACAGAACATTTATGATGATTTTAAATTAAATAAAACCCTTTAGTCTCCATGGTTTAAACAAAAATAATTCAGCGTTGTGAAGGCTAATAAAGACCTGCTCACAATAATTTGTAGCTGATAATTATGTCGCCCCCCAAGAAAATAAAGAAAACCAAGTGTGTCGATAGAAAATTGTAAATTTAAATAAAATACTTCCAATATTATACTTTATATTATACAATAAATCTGCTTTTATGCCAGCATTTACTTTGCCCAAATTAAAAAAAAACACTAATTGTGTGCGACATTATAATGCATAGCGTAATATATGTATCGTAATTGTTATCATTATCGTTATCGTATCGTTATGTATCGTAAAAGCAGAATAAGGCCGACATTTACAAACAAAACAGCTACCTGGAAGCTCTATGAGACCACTATGATAACTAGATAATATGTAATATGTGTAACATTTCATAAAGAGGCAACAAAATAAGATGGAAGTATAAACAACAAAATGGACGGGTATAAAAAAACTAGATTATACCAAGGATATCCTTGATTATACATTGCCAGGTATCATGCTATTCGTAACCTTAGAACTGTCGTGCAAATATAGCAGACAAAACTCGTCATATTAAGTTCAGTTATATAATTTAGTCACATGATTTATTTTGTAACTACTGTGACTCACAACAAGTGTTTAAAAACTTTGAATAAGAAACAAATGTTTGATCTCAAATTAAACAAATGTGAGTAATTTTTACCTACTTGAAGTTGTGTCTCGCTACCGCGATGCACAACTTCAAGTGGGTGAAAATTTAAATAAATTAACTTAGCAGGGATACAGGTTAACATAACAGTCGGTTTATGGTACCGTTTGGGTCACAAAGGAGTGTACCGACCACTGACCAGTGGTCAAGAAAGAGAGGCATCCTGTACAAAAAACCTGGACTCCTAATTATGATTTAATTGGCGAGCGGTGTAATTATGCTGACACATAAATCTGTGGACAGCCTCTCTTGGTGGACGTTTTTATTCCCTGGTTATGGACGCATCGAGTGCATCGTTAATAAAGTACAGCTTTGGTGACGTTTGGCGCCCCCGCGCGAGCAGACGACACCTTGCACTTCTCGTGAGCTGCGCGCCAAATTTGGCGTAAAACTAACTACGCCTAGTGTCGCCACTCGGCATGGTGCTGTAATTGGCGTTATTGATCGACAAGAACCCGGGCCAATTATCTGACAGCAGTCCCTGTAGCAAACACAAAACATTTGTATACCATTTATACAAGGTTGGACCAACGTGGAAGGAGTTGGGCCGCCGTTGTATAAATGTTATACAAATAGTTTGTGTTTGCTGGGCGATCTCGGCTTGAAAAACAACTAATACACAGACCGTTTTTACAAATATAAGATCACAATGTTTTGTGTCACTGTGTTGTCAGCAAATAATTTGCGGCAAACCTATTTTATTGCAACAATATTGGACCAATTAATTTTGTAAATCATTTGATTAAACACTTTTTACGCTGAAAAACAGTGTCCACAGTGTTTATAAACTAGATACATCAATATAACCTGGAACAGTGAAATATTTCTATATCCAATTTTACTTTTTAAGAATCATGTCCATCCCTGGAGAAATTGTACGCATAATAACGTCCACCATGCAAAGTGCCTGAACATAACGTTACCATGGGAGGGGAGATATGTTGAGGGTAGATATGTGCAGGTGTGGTACATAATTACGTGACAAAGCATGACACCAGAATAAGTGTTGACCTCTCGCTCTGCCATGTCCAGCAATAATTAATGGAATACCTAGCATAAATACACAGCTGAACAACACAGATATCGGGAAAAACACTTTGAAATGCATAGTTGTACCGGTGATAAATGTTTCAGCTCTACGGCATTATTATACAGAACTCATTTACATTTCTTCCTGACTATAATATCCCAGTAAACACAAAACATTTGTATAACATTTGTAGAATGCTGGAACAACGTCGACGACGCTGGGCCAACGTTGTACAAATATTATACAAATGTTTTGTGTTTGCTAGCATTATGCTAGTCATTCGATATAACTATATTATGTTGAATTTAATATATTTGAACATATAATACGTTTGTCATGTCAAAAATTGCATGGAAGTATATCAGTAGATGTATAGTTGCTTAGATCACTTAGAAAACTACTTTCTCATAATATATTTGAACTCATTCCCCTCAAAAACGATTTACACATGTTACCCCTGTTGGTCAGGTTGACTAATTATACACATATGTTAATTGATCACATATGGACAAGGCATATCTGACCTTCATTAAGCGTCAGATATCAAGTATATTATACTCTCACCGGAAACGTTCTCTGTTGGTGTTTAAAATGTTATATCCCAATATCTGAATTGGCAATATTCTTATGAAAAAATAGTGGTAATAAAGAATGATATCAGCATATCATAAACCCTTATCCTGCTAAGTTAATTTATGTAAATTTTCACTCACTTGAAGTTGTGTCTCTCTAACGCGACCCACAACTTCAAGTGGCTGAAAATTACTCATATTTGTTTAATTTGAGACCACACATTTGTAAATCTTGCTGTTTGAAAACACATTTTCATCCCAATAACTGTGATTTAATCGGCCAATAAAACATATTAGAAACGACTATTGTCGTGATCAGCAGGCAGAGGGTTACCCCTTTGAAGCCTGAATTTACCATTGTCATCTTCATCCACTACAAGCCGCAAATTGCTTGCGCAATTCTTGCCTTGTATGAAGAAGATGATTTGATGTGGTTTAAAAATTAAAGAAAATCACCATGTATCGGTAAACCAGTTTTATGGAAATTTTCGTTCTAAAACCCTTGGTTGTAGGAAAATTAAGTGTGTTTTCAGGGATGTAAAATGATGCTTTTATGCATCGTGAGGGCTTAAAGGGTTGATGATAACAATGCTACCTGCACATGTGATAGATGTAGAAGATATAGAAAATATACAGCACATGTTTGTGACAACATTTAATAGTACCATTCAGTAATACATTATTATACTGCATAGTGGTGGTCCAAATGGTTTTCTTGGAAAGTGTATCAGTCATAGTCAAAGTTAACTTTGGGGTCAAGTCAAATCGCAGTATTCTTACCCATATTAATAATAGAGACATTCGTAACCCTTTACTTGTCAAAAATAATAATAATAATAATAATGTGCAACCTAACATGAAGAAAAATAATAAACGGCTTATTATCGTATTTTGAAAAAGCAAGGACAGCATCGGTTGATGCTACTGTATATGTGTTCTGTTTCTTAATCATGTTAAAATAAATCGATTTGTAATATTCTGACAAGTAAAGGGTTAAATGGTTACCTATAATGGAAGACTTGTAGTTGGTACAGTTTAACTTGTAAGTACGACATAATATACACAAAAACTCAAAAATAAATAGTATAAATACATTTATACATAACAATATGTAGCACATCTTGTACATAATAACACATAAGTATGTACAATCTGTACAAAAAGTGACAAAAACATAACAACAACATAAAATAGCACAATAGTAATTATTGCCAGTCAGCTATTAAAGCCTGTGGGTTGTATATCTATTATATTGCATTGTGAATTAGTATACCTCGTTGATAATGACTGAAACGAATTCCGTATTGACAAAAAGGCCACTACTTAGCAAGCAAAAGAAGTTAAACCAATGCCGGTTCAATGCTTGTCCGGTGTCGTAGACGGTGAGCCAACATTGAAGTGCCAAATCGCCAGTATGTCGTCCATATAGGTCATACCCTAGCAAACATAGAACGTTCATCTAATGTTGTTTTAACGTTGATCCACCGTCTACAAAGCTGGCCCAACATTGGAGCAACATTGTGATCAGTGTGTTCGGCTCTGCTTGATTTGCGGATTTGTCCAGATTAAGTACTTCAGCTGAATGATGCTAAACAATGTAAGTTTTCACGATCGAGGTATATCAGTCATGGTCAAAATGGGGTAGAGTTCAGCCACATGCTACATCACCTAACATTTATAGTTCTGCTGGAATCAAAGGGTTATGTCTGTGACTTGTAAAATAACATATTATAACCTTTTGTTCCCAACAGAACGACATAGGTAATAAGTCTCCTAATTATCAGTGTCAGTCTCATATTATCAGAAATACATGTCTGATAACATGCCCAGCAACGGATGGTTGTGGAAACTTGAAAACATTGGATTCAAATTGACGTTCTCCATGTGTGTAAAGTGCGCACAGTCTATTTGAGCTTGTTTTTATAACATTGACATGATTCGACATTGTTTGGGAATTGCTAAGCCTTATAAGAGTCCTAGTATGATCAATATTATAAGCTTTCCACAACCAGTTTTCACTGTTTGTCTTGTTACCCCAGCAAGCATGATATTTTCAACCGATGTTGATTTAATGCTCGTCCAGCATCAACGACGCTGCCCCAACATTAAACCAACATTGGTTCAATGTATCTTGCTCACTGGGAAACACTGTGAAGACATGGAGTTACTCCATGGTGGATGCAGCAATAAGATATTCATTTCTTAAAAGTTCTCTGTTCAGTGTTTATCATATAGGCCTTGGTCGTGACAGTCCGGGGCGAATATCAAACAAAGGCAAACAGTGGTAATTGCTTACGGGAGTTAGCCTACTGTTATTTGTCTTCGCACGGAAGTGGCATCACGTTCATCAGATAGTGATAAACATGGCCAGAGATTCTTCTCGTGCTCATTATATAAGGATATATCTAGATATGCCATGGTTCTAAGTTCAGGACAACTCTACCAAACAAAGGCAAGTAAGCAGTTCCTGCTTTTGAAATAGCACATCAGAGCCACCAGCTTCCTGTTCGTCAGATGGGGATAGGCCAAGGCATGGTCATGGTTCTAAGTCTAGTCGTCATATAGGGATAGGCCTAGGCATGGTCATGGGTCTAAGTCTCCCCATCATGTAGATATATGTCTAGGCATGGTCATGGAGAGCAGTCATCAGATAAGGATGGGTCCAGGCATGATCCTGGTTCTAAGTTCTGTCACCATAGTGTATGTCCAGGGATGTCCATGTGAGCCAGTCATCATATAGGAATAGGTCTAGGCATGATCATGAAGTGCAGTCATCATAAAGGGATATGTCTAGGTATGTTCATGGTTCTAAGTCCAGTCATTAGATAGGGATAGGGATAGGCATGGTCATGAAGTGCAGTCATCATATAGGGATATGTCTAGGCATGGATATGGTTCTATGCTCAGTCATCAGATAGGGATATGTCTAGGCATGGATATGTCTGATATGTTCATGGTTCTAAGTTCAGTCATTAGATAGGGATAGGGATAGGCATGGTCATGAGGTCCAGTCATCAAATAGGAATATGTCTAGGCATGGTCATGAGGTCCTGTCATCATATAGGAATATGTCTAGGCATGGATATGGTTCTATGCTCAGTCATCAGATAGGGATATGTCTAGGCATGGTCATGAGGTCCTGTCATCAGATAGGAATAGGTCTCGGCATGGCCATGGTTCTAAGCCCAGGACAGCTCCCGTCCTCGTGTTTCACCAAGAGAGACATCCTAGAGAAGGTCTTTGCACACGTCTTACAGCTGTACTTTTTCACGTCAGAATGAGTCTGAAGATGCGCGCGCAGGTTTGACCTGTCAGCGAACGCGCGTGCGCAATGCGGGCACTGGAAGGGTTTCTCGCCCGTGTGGGTTCGAATGTGGCCCTGGAGTAACCAGGGTCGAGAGAAAGCCTTGCCGCACATTTGACATTTACAAGGGAGTGTGTGTGTACGGATGTGCATCTTGAGGGCACCAAGTGAGTTGTAAGTCTTGTCACAGTATTTACAACTGAACTCCTTCTTGACTTGAGTTTCACAGTGGAACTGCTTGTGCTTTGACAATCCGCTGAAGGTGGCATAGCTCTTGTTACAAGCATCACATAGATAACGAGGAGGTTCATTCAGGCGTGTCTTGTTCATCTCACCCAGACCCAGACCATGGCCATTAAGATGCAGTCTGTCTTCATGGTCAGGAGATTCATCTAATACAGCCAACTTCTTACTGATGTTGAATGGCAGGTCAGCCAGCCATGGTGGAGTAGGGGGCGAAGTAGATGGTGGTTTCTCTGGGCTTGGTGTTAGTGGGTTTGGTGGTGTGGCTGCGCGGCTGTCCACAGGGGAGGGGAGTTGTAGGCCGTGTAGAGGAGAGGGGAACGACAGGCCTAAAGGGGACGTCTTAGAGGAAGCAGAGAAACCTGACGTAGGATGGAAAAATGGAGGAGGGAAGGAGAGAAGTGGTGAACCACCTGGAGGCGTACCAACACCCAGACCAGATGTAGACAGAGCATGAGGTGATGTACATGTACCACTGTGAGGATGGAACGGGGGGAAGATCCCTGGAAGACAGGGGGTGGGTAGACCAGTAGCCGGCAGGGGTAAGCTGACAGGCGGACTACGCTCCACCTGGTGAATACGAGGTGAACTAGCCGACTCCTCCTCATCACGGCTTTCAGACAGCGCCTGAAGCTGATGGGGAAGTCTGTGGAAGTTAAACGGCTTAGATGATTGCTGCTTCTTCTGCTCCTGCTGTTGTTTCTGCTGCTGCTGTTGTTGTTGTTGTTGCTGCTGCTGCTGTTGCTGTTGATGCTGCTGTTGCAGATAATGATTAGTGATGCTAGGCAGACGACTGGTCCAGTAGCGCGGGTCGCTGTACCTGTGTAGCAGTGTGTGGTGCGCGTGCGCCGCGTGTACATGTAGCGGGTGTGTGACGTCACTGGCCCTGGGGTGCAGCAGACGTAGCGGGTCGAGGACTGGGGGGTCGGGTGAGAGCCTCTTACCCCGGGGTTGTGGTCTTGCGATCTGTACCTGAGGCCTCTCTGGCGATCTGGCCCGCCTATGACTGTGTGTGGATGCAGGTGGTGGGCTGGTGTCTCGTGTCAGACGTGCCCTCTTACTGGCTCTCTCCCCATCACCTGTACAGATAACACAACAATACTGATTACTCATCATTCCTAGAACACATACATCATCACCTATCATCATCATGCATAACCCTTTGACCCCAAATCACGACTAGAGGCTTTGTAGCCTTTCTTGATAGCATTTAAGCTCTGCAGCCCGAGCCGCATAAATACGTTTTCCTGCATATTACGGAAACATCACACACCTTGATTCAATAGTTTGTACTCGATGCCCAGTAAATCAAATAATTACAATTAAGAGGTGTATATTGGTCAAAAATAGAACTGTTTTTAGTCATTTGAAGCTGGATATTGCGTTAGCAATTTCAGCTTCAAATGACGAAAACAGAACAAAGCGCCAGTGTCTTAAAGGTAATGTGTCTTAATCAGTCACATTACAAAAATAAATTCTCACCATTTTGCTAGATCTGACACAAGTTAAAGTGAGTAACTTGCAGGGTGAGTAAAAATTGCAATCAGATATCAAACTAGCCCTGGTGTAATTGTGAACACCAACATTGGCCCAACATCTCGCCGAAAATAAGTGAGCGTGCTATCTTGGACTTGTCAACACCACCTTGACGTCGCCACAAGCAACGTCATTATTTCCCAAACCCAAGTGACGCCTAATTTTCATTTCTAAGCCATTTTTGCTATAATGATCCGATCAGATTTTGCATATTCCTGAAAAGTAGGTCGTTATAAAAGTGACACTTTCTTCAGCTGCCCATAGTTAGTGACACTTTACATCCTGAATATCATATCTATAGAACAACGCGCTCTATTTCACCCATTGTGAGGAGAATTGGGCTTTATAATATAATATAGTTCAATGATATCATATTTTATATAAAATTTCAAAATATGACTTCAGTTAAATAGACTTTGAAAAGAGCTTGTTTTAACTTTTATCCTCCCAGCTAACAGGAATGCTTACTTAATGTTTGGCCAATTTTGGGCCCATGCACGTCTCCATTTTGAATCAACATTAGATTAATTTCGCGTGTCTACTGGGCCATTTTCTGTTGTATCGTGTTTTTTTTTATAAATATAATATTCATGCGAAATCCACACTTCTTATACTTGCTAATCTCAATCCCAAAAATTGTACTCATTTTCTGACTATATGGAGAATCAATAGTATAAGGTTAAATTGAAAATGTAAGGTTAATTTAAAAAAAATCCCTGTCATATTAGCAAGTATTATCGTGCACAGCGTCAACAAAGTAACCTAATGGGGCTTCAAATTGTTGCTTATACTTTCACATGCTAAACAGGTCTAGAGAATTCTGCAGTCTGGGGATAAACATTGAAAATATGATATAGTTCAATGACACTTTAGTTGCTAGGAGTGACCCCTAGCAACTAAAGTGTCATCAGCATTCCCAGCAAACACAAAACATTTGTATAACATTTATACAATGTTGGACCAACGTATTTTTTCTGTTATACAAATGGTTTGTGTTTGCTGGGAATTCTATCCGCGGTTGTGTTCTTCGGGGACTGTTCCCCAGCAGACGTGTACGACGTTAGCCCAACATTAAACCAGCACTGGCTGTTAAATCTAGATCCCGGTTGTTTGGGTCTCACAGGTTGATAAAGATCAATTAAGTTATAATAAAGTATACACTTGCCATGGAGAGGTGACACGTTCATAAACTGTGGTCTGGGAAATGCCACCACAGGATTCCAGTGTGCTTCAGCGTCTCCACTATGCATAAGATAAAGCTCGAGGAGCTCTACATTCTTAGCTGTGGAAAGGCCCAGGCCGAAGGCCGGGGCCTTTCCACAGCTAAGAATGTAGAGCTCCGAGGGTTTTAACTGACTTAAAACACATCCGGCCATAATGAGGATCCCTCATAATCAACTACTCGGTCACACCTGACTGATTATAGCAACATAGGCCTATACTATAATAACTGGTCTGTATTTGATCAATAATAACTCTCCATTCCTGGCTTAGAATGTACTGATCAGACAAAGCAAATAATGTAGGTGTTTTTTAGAAACAAGTACACTATCAGAACACAGTCATGTCTGGACGTTAAATAATTATATATGAGAAATTAATCGCGCTTCTTGTTTTATTTCTTCAACCCATTGTTATATTTAATATTAATTATGCTTCGCAGTTGTGTGTTTTGACATCTTGTGTATTTAAATATATCTTACCGTTACGCCATTCGAGCGTTTTTGTCTAAGTTTAAAATATTGACATGAATATTATTAGGCCAAACGCATTAACATACCGATAATAGTTTTTGAAACCAGTAATGCCGTTCGAATCAAATTTCTACACTTAGTAATAATTAATTAATAGAGAACCGAAAATCCTGTAATTTGTCTCTTTTCGACGTTGTTTACCACAATGATGTTTTTTACAGCCATCTGGCACGAGTTTGACCCTTCAGTGCTGCATTCTTGGTTTAGAACCATATACCACAGTAGATGTACGCATAGCCATTCTAGACAACATCCCAGCAAACATGAGACTTGAGCCAATGTTGGGTTAATGTTGGCCCGCCGTCTACGACGTCGGCCCAACATTAACACAACATTGGGTCAACGTTTGGTGTTTGCTGGGATCATTGATGTACCGAAATAAGGGTTTTTTTTAAGACTCGTTGACGGACAAAAATTGTCCAAATTACACAATAAAGGAGGACATGCACGGGCAGTTATACAAAAATTGGGGAAAAACATGGGCAGTTGTCTAATCCTAGCTGAGACAGTGCTCGTGACCTAAATGAGCTAGAGTGACGTAGCATGACGACGCACAACCCAACATTGATATGACATATCATATAATCTTCCTCTCGTTCCATGTGACAGAACATACAAAGGCCAAACTGGAGAGGATGTGGCTTTTTTCATCAGAAAAATAACGCAGTTTTGAACATTTGCCTTCCTGTAAATGACACCAGGAGGAGCACCTGTCAGCGGCGTGACGTATGAGTGACGTCATGTTTAGACCAGCCAATCATGGCGTGACGTATGATATCACGTGATCCCGGGGGATTCCCTTCTCCTCTGCATGGGATACCCCAGTAGCTCGACTCATTGCTTTGTCCTGTGACCTTCACGTGTTATCATGTGTTGCACTAAATTAAATATACATTTCATTTTCTTCACATAGTATACTTTTATTAACCGCCAAGTTCGATATATCTAATAATCATGTTCAACCAGCTGTGTGAGGTGGGGGTGTAGATTATTTATACTTGTCAAAATGGAAGTAACTTTTTTACCCTGCAGTTACGAAGTCATCACAAATTGCAGAATATCGTGATTTTAATGTGCATAGGCAATAACAATAATGTTGTTTTTTGTGTGGATTTGAAGTTGCACATACGAATGCATGCGACTACGAAATCATTTAGTTGATAGTGTGGTACCACTTGTGGTAATATAGATCTTAGATCCCAGCAAACACAAAACATTTTTATAACATTTGCACAACGTCGGCCCAACGTCTTCGACGTTGGTCCAACATTGTGAAAATGTTATAAAAATGTTTTGTGTTTGTTTGGAGATCGCTTAATTCCAGTCGAAAAACGTCCCATTGTACTCTGGTGACTAGAATTTGTCTGGTTCATTTAGAGAAATGGGGACTAAAGTGTCACCGTTAGGAAGGCCGCAAATTATCAGGTCGTTCGTCCGGATCATTAGTCCGTGACGAATCCGCGTCAAACACGTCCGTCATCGTGCTAAACGACTGCAGATCCAGAACAAGCACTAAAATCTGGATCACGACGACCAAACACAAAATCCAGAGAAATGAGCCGGCTTAAGGTGGGGCCAGCGTCCACATCGTCGGCCCATCCTTTATTTAGCCAGCATTCTGTATTCTATCTAGCCAATAGATAAGGCAGTGTGATAGGTTTTTAAAGATCGGAAAAGTGCTCCACATTTTAAGTGCCATTGGTTGATAGAAAACCAAAATATATATTTTGTTGTGAAAGCGTTTTCATCGTATGTTTTCACCATGGGAACACGCAGCTTAGCTATAAAGTTGTATTCAATATAATTCCGATGAGAATAATGATCAATTACAACAGCAACAAGCATCACTTTGGTCTGTGTTTTGGAGTTCGCTGATATTCAAAGTGAAAGATGATAAAGTGTATTTTTCCGGTTTCCTGCTCAAATCGATTGCAGTGCAGTTATTCTGAGCATATTTACTGGTCCGTTTAAACAGTTAAATAGCCTACTCATAAATTTTGTAATATCCTCCCATGCGTGGACCTGATTTTACGTGATACGCATAGAAAATGAAATGTTTGATTAAATTAAAATCAGACCGTGTATTATCATGTGGGGATAGTACTATCTCTATTGTAATAATAATACTATATATAATATTCATATATTTTCGATGAGAGTAGTATTGCTTTAACACGTAACACTTTCAGTGCGGGGACCGTCTTTATACGTCAGAATCTGACGTCTGTAGACGTCAGATTCTGACGTATAAAGACGGTCCCAGCACTGAAATAATTAAGATATGTATAATGGCCGTAGACCTATAACATAGATATTCAAAAGAAGCGGAAAGAGGTAACTAAGTCATTTATAAGATTTCAAATTGAACAAAATTTTTTAACTAAAAGTAATTTAGAGCTTTTAGGGTTAAAGTGTTGTTTATTAGGATTAGATAAAGGTGTAGCCACCATCACATGTGTGAGGCAGGTGACACATTCAGTACTGCTCAGTACCAGGCAATGACGGACGTATCATGTAATCAGCATCACCCTAAATCAACAAACAAAAATACATGCAGCATTCCAGCTCGCGTTGTGAAACCTCCGGTTTAAATTATTTATATCGTCCCTAGCAACCGAGTTCGGGGTTCGTTTCCCGGTCTCGGCGGTTTGAAAGAAACAAAAATGTTTCTTCCCCATCCACTCGTAAAACTTAGTATTGTGGGGAACCACCGTGACAGAGAGGTAGCGTGCTCGGCCTCAGACCTCCAGGGCTCGAATTTCGAATCCTGTGTCTGGAGGGCAGTGTTGGAGATGCTATGTACACAGAATTTCTTTTTGATTATTGCTTCTTATTGGCATAAAAGTAATATACATGTAGTTTCGAACAAGAAGTGATTTGTTATGGTCAAATAAAATTAACTTCGTGGCTCACAAATATATGAGCAAAACGCATATGAGTGCACAGATCTCGTCTACAAAATTTACAAAAGGCACAGTTTGAATTGGAAAGAGCTGATGGAAAAGAGATGAAAAACGACATTAGAAACACATCAGCTGTAGCAACCGCAAAATTGTTTAATATATATATAATTATGACTGCTCATATTTCAGGAACGATGATCAGCAATCACTATTTAGAAAACTGTTATTAAGTTGTATTTGAGTCTAAACAAAGAGTACTAAAAACGTAGGCCTACATAGCTTGAAGATAAAATTTGAGTATAAATTATATTATCTTGATCGGAGTCAATGATTAAATCGTAATCGAAATTTGGGGGCCGCAGACTTGAAGAAATGAACATTTATTTTTCAGTCATTACTGGAGGTATAAGATCATAAAATTAAAAGCGGTATTTGGGTATAATATATTTAATTTGCCAATACATTTAAAAGGCCTACATAGTATACCATAAAATTAAAATAATATTTAAAAATAGTTATTTAAACAAAGGCAAACATACCCATGTTGCTTGGAGAATAGTGCACGTAATGTATATAGCCCAGAGATGAATTCAGATGACCTTTCTATAACGGAACAATACCACCAGCCGAGGTAGACAACGGAATGACTGTCATATCATCACCAACTAGAAATATATAGCGCAAGATTCGAATCCCTGATTTGCCTAATCCCTGCCTGCCTGGGAGCAATCACGTGACTTTCAAACAATCATTTGACTAATTATATCGCTTGGTTTGACCTTCATACAAATTACTGACCACTGACTACTGCTAAACATCAGACGCCTAATTGCAATGCGGCAGGCGGACTCGTGTTTTTTCTGTAAAAGCGTTGGCACAATTCTGGGGCAAGGTTAGCAATGACGGCCCATCGTTGAGTCAATGTTGAGCCGTTATTGTTAGTTTGACATTGGTCCTGTATGTAGGACTTGTCCTCTGCACTTTAACGGCTGGACAAATCTCGTCTCAAATTAACCTTTGTCGACCCAAGTCATTTATTTCATTATGAACAAATTATGATTAACCTATTTAAACAAACTACAATCGACAGTCCCTATACTGTAGCTATTTATGAAAAATAGTTCTATTCAATTAGGAATACGTTCGGTTAAGTAAAAGTACTATTTGGTCGCGAAGAGAGGTATATATGGTTGTACATAGTAAACACGATTGCAAAGCAACATCACGCAGATTTTTTTTAATCCGCCATTTTTATAAGGTACTATAAAGCGTAATAACCAGTGCTGTGTATAACATTATATAACATGACATTCTACCCAAGCAAACACAAAACATTTGTATAACATTTATACAACGTCGGCCCAACGTCTTCGACATTGGTTCAACATTGTATAACTGTTATACAAATGTTTTGTGTTTGCTGGGTACTGAGTATCGCCGTCTGTTTATCAATGATCTTCTCATAACATTCAAATAAAAAATAATCCATGATACTTAATTATGTCAGATAAGTTTATGTGAACTTATTTAATGCTGAAATGACCGCTAGTCTACCCCTGGGGACTAAATTCACCTGTTTCCAGGTTTCTGTTCATCTCTAATTAGGTACAAACTGATGTTACAGCACTCACAAAAGGCGCGGTCCTAATTAAAAAGCCGTCAGTCATAATTAGGAGGTCCGTGATCTAATACCCCTGAATCACCCGCTCCCCTCCCCCCTCCCCCCCCCCCCCAGAAAAAAGAGCAAGTGATTTGTAATAGACAATCTTGTCAATTACAGTTGCGCATAATCTCTTCCTAAATCTGACGTTTTCATACCCATAGGAGCATTCATTATATTTTTTACAAATCAGACAGATGGATGCATCCTGCACAGTATCTTTAGTTTCTTATCTGAGGTATCACACTTTTTTATTTATCCAATTTCTTATCTACGCATACACTTCCTCGTATGGGCTATTTAAGATTTTTGTGTATGTCTAATAAATGTTTTATTTTATAGCTTTATTTGGTCAAGAAAGATTAGGGTCAATACAAATAAGTACAAATTATAAAACTTTTGTTTGTGCGTCGAATTACTTTTTAATAATAATTATTTATAATTCATAGAAATATATTATTGTTGAAACTATTTTCAAAACGATAGGGACAACTAATTGACGGCCATGGTAATATAAGGGTGCCACCTGATCTGATGACCAGCCAGCATATTACGCAGTCTTTGATCAAGATTATTCCACAGATTTGTACTTGTAATATATATAGGGTGTTCAAAAGAGAAGGAATCTGACAATATTGACTCAAGTCCCAACTCTCGTCACCTTCACATAATTAACCCTTTGGACGCCACACTACATTACTTTCAGATAATTGTTCTATTAATCAAAATGCGGTTACAGCTATTTGATAGCACAAGTAATTAAAAATATATATCTAACTATACGGTTATCAGGTTATATTTATCTTTTTCAGTGGCATTGCTATGAGAATAAATATAATAGTGAGATGAATGCGTATAGCAGCGTATTTATTGGACTATGAATGCCAAAAGGTTAAACGTCAAAGTGTGAATGTCTTCCAAACTGCGTGAACGCACTCTGGATCGTTGTGAAAAATCAAATATACTGATGGTCTCTGGTAAAAAGGAAGAGACACTTGATGCAAAGATTATCATTTAAAGTAATCCGGGCATGATGACCTGGCATAGAGAATGGCTGAACAGATGTCCAAAATAGCAAAGAAATACCCAGGCTTGTGGTGGTGTGACAAGACTATAATTCAACAGTAAAGGCAAGTAAAATATATTATACTAAAAGAGACGAATTTATTTTGTACATCAACCTAATCCTTATGTTTTAAATAAATTGTCTATAAGTTCAAAATGGTTAATTGTTATGTGTGATTGACTTTGATATCAACAAAGCCAAAACATATGTCTTGTGGCTTAAGCAGAGAGTGCCTTTTGGCGTTGTACGGCAGTACATGTTTATTTCACTGGTCATATGAATTAAAATGTATACTTGACACAAGAAGATCCACGGCATTGCCTCATGGAGAAACTGGTACAATAGTAAATATGCATAAAGCAACCGAAATATCGTATTCGTTCATCATTAGGTGCGTATCTGTCGGTGAAATAACCTCAGTGGATAATATCAAGAACTTTATATAATGTTCTTGATATTATGAACACCATTTGCATGTGGAGCTGGAGCCAGGCGGAACCCAGCAAATACAAAACATTTATATAACATTTGTACAACGTCGAACCAACGTCTTCGACGTTGGCCCGACGTTGTACAAATGTTATACAAATGTTTTCTGTTTCCTGGGCATCACCATAACAACCATCATCCACCATAACAGTATGGCAATGGAACGATCACATTGAAAGGTTATCAAACGAGGTTTTGTAATCAAACCATTACGGTATTTTGTCTGTTTGTTTCAAAAATTGAACTTCTTAATGAAAATAAACATCATGTCAATCCAACAAAACAGCTCCAAATAAATCCCAAAATCAAAATGAGAAAAATGAAAACGAAAATGTGGCTTTCCTTTTTTTTGGCCTAACTTTTTCGGTTGAGTCTATGTTCAATTTGGAGGCCGATAAAAAACATAACTTTACTTTTTATCCCTCTACAAAGTCACGAGGAGAAGGGAGACGTTATTAAAATATTAAAATTACAAAAATAAAAATAAAAATACATTTCCAAAGGGTTGATACAATAATGCTGTACAAAGGCAAAATGCAGTATCCGCTTACTTGTAGAGTAAGCAGATACTGCATTTTGGCTTTGCACAGCAAACTTGTAAATATGATACACTGAGAGAATTCTGCGAGATTAAAATTATAATTCAGCAATTACCATTATTTTTCACTGCAAGAGAGCTAGGATTCTAATAATTTTTAGATTTTGAGCAAGTGATACCATAATCATAGAGTAAACAATACAATACGTGTAGCATCTGATCCTAATGCAGCCTCATGCATCACATGTACAACATCAGGGCCCGTATTCTCGTACAAGTTACGATATATCGTAGGCTTCGGATTGGTCGAGATGGCCATCTCGACCAATCCGAAGCCTACGATATATCGTAACTTGTACGAGAATAAGGCCCCAGAAATACATAAGATCTAAATATCTTATGTATTTCTGACAACATGTATATGCACATTGGATCAATGCCCCATATGAAATGTATAGATGATCATTCTATAATTCAATTCAGAAGAAAATGTTTGTGTATCGGTATATTTTTGTTCGCATCATAAATATATAGTGTGCACACATACAATTATTTTGTGAAACATCAAAGGGGTCGTCAGAGTAAACCCCACATATACTTTGGCCATTGAACCATCTGATTATAGCGCCCTGGTAGGGGGGTCAAACGCTTCATAAATGAGCTACCTGTTAAATTTCGGTTTTCCATCAAAGTGCTTTAAAAACATTCAGGTAGAAGTTTGTGCGAAATTTATTGTATATTTTTCAAAAATGCACTTCATTTTTGTGTAAAATGGAGTACAAAGGTACACAATTAGGCTAAACACAGCTACTACCTGTTTAAAAATATTATTATTGCAATAGAATTCAGATTTGTTTTTCCTACAATATATCCGTCTAATTTACCATAAAAGTTCAATTTTTTCAGCAAAAAGAAAAAAATGGCCTGACCACCCTAGCTCTGGATGGACACATTTAAATATTTCGTGAGACAGCATTTCTAGCAAACGCGAGTCATTGACCCGATGTAGGCTTAATGTTGGCCCATCGTCTACGCCGCTGTTCCAACATTAAACCAGCATTAATGTTAACAGGATGTAGACTTTGTACTTTCTTTTTATTTCTTACCTTTATCGTGGTGTCTGTCATGATGCCGTGTTGGTGACGGTGATGGTGACGGTGATGTGGTGACGGACGTTCTGATGCTAGGCGGGGGTGGTGGGGGTGTGGGCGGCATCAGGGGGGTCCTGGTGATCCCGGGGGGTGAGGACGGCGTTGTGCAGGAGCAGCGGGACGGAATGAAAGGCAGGCAGGGATCCGTGGACATCCTGTGATCCGTGCGTGGCCTGCCGGGTCCAGGGAACCGGCCCGGATCCAGGTGACGATGGTGGCTGCTCACCAGGAATCCCGGGGTGCTGAAGATACTGAACGGGTTGTGATCCCTGCCCGTAAAGTCCCTGCCCTGATCCGTGTACAGCCGCCGCGTCCTCCCGGGCGGTGACATCCTCCTCTCTGTCATCTCTTCTAAACTCTCCGATCCACTACTCTGATACTCAAATACCTGCTGCTTAATCGTCTCACCTTCCTCAGCATCTAAGTACTCCTGTTTTACCTCAGTATTCTCTAAAGTATCGCTGGTCTCGTGAAGTAATTTGTCTCTCTTTTTCACCAGGAAAGCACGTGGCATCTTGTGCGGTGCCGTGGTGACACAGTTTTAGATTGAGCCAGGATGACGAGCGTCTGTAGGTAATATGACAGCAGCACGTGCTGAAACTGACAATAACCCTTTGAGCACTGATGTCCACTATTGTAGCCTCATTCTGTGTTTACCAGCCAGTTATACTCAGTAGTTAAAGGTGAAATATGTCTTATATCTGCAAACACTGACATTCGTTGACACTTCAATTTCAGAAATCCAGGTAATTTTCAGTGACTTGAGGCTGTGGATCACGGTAGCGAGACACAGCTTCAAGGTACTGAAAATTTGAATTTTACACACCGGGGTCCCGAGGGTGAACTGACAATACCTTGTCCTGGAAGTGGGTGAAACTGACAAGGTCACAGGTTGATTTCTGGTCTGTTTCACACTTGCTGCACGCAGGTTGACCAGCAGAATGTAACGGTCATTTGTTAACCGCTACACTTGTCTTTTTACGTGGGTGATTATGCTGGTCAGTACTCAAATGTCCAGCAAGTGTGTCCAGCACCGAGGGGGGTGTATTGACCGTGAACTGACCAGCACGTGCATAGACAGGGCTATCAATCAGGGACATGTCCAGATATCTGTGACGGTTAGTGCTGGTTTGATTCGCTAGAGGCAGCACAGTTGCGATCCCTGGCACTGTCTGGCTGGTGTGTGTGACGGGGAATCAGTTAAGATGTCCTGACACTGACGAGGTGTCACTATGTACTGTTAACATGTACTGACACTGACAGGGTGTCACTCTGTGTTGTAAACATTGCCTCGACTCACCGTGAGTAGTACACTGGCAGGGCGTGAGCAGCCGTGAGTAAAAATAACCCGCGCTACAACACCCATCACTCAATAACCAACTGCCGTTTTCGCACTCTAAACGGGACTGTCAATTGCACTGACGTCATCGTAATGTTTGCAATTATCACGCGCTGACACTCGACACGCGTCCTGACACTGACAGAGTCAGATGCGAAGCAACCATAAACACGGCTAAAAAAATAGTTATTTTCACAACTGGAGTTCCTTGTTTGCAAACCTGTCGATTTTTCTAAATGATTTTTTTCTGTTTTCTTCTTCTCTTTGCCTACAATGTCTGGTTGTAGGAGCAATCGAAATAGTAGAGAGAAGTATACAAATATCTGGTACCAAAAAGGTTGAACTCATTGCTGGTATGAATGAAATGTAAATTTCGTATGAAATATAAATTTCTCCCATTAACTGCTAGATTTTGTCACATGACAGTTGGCTGTTCTGATATGAACATGCCGCAGTGACAAGATGTCCTTAATGAACATGATGTTCCTGTATCAGTATTTAGGATCGCGGCTGAGAGAGAGGGGGTGGGGGTAGCCCCCTCTCTCTCATCAGCGATCACTGAGATGCTGCTGTATGTGTGTGTGTAGGGGGGGGGGGGAGGCGGTTGCTGAGGCAGGCCGTGTAGTCGGTGCTTACACATACAGTTTAGCGGCAGGCGGGCGGCGGCAGGTTCTTGGCGGGTTTACCAGGAAGGCGGGCGTGATGCTCGCAGGTGCGGCGCCACAGACCACGCCCCCTCACGCCCGCAACCCAATCAGAGCACGTCTAGCTGTGCGGGGAGTCACACGTCAGGTGACCTTGTCAATCAGGCCGCCGGGGATGCTACGGAGGCTGCTGGTTGAGGCAGGAGCTTGACCAGGCTGCCTTGACCACTGTTCGCACATTACGCCTGACTGAGACACGGATAGGAACTCATCATCCTCCCTTAGAACCAGAACCGGCAGCTTAAACAGGATGACTCAGCTAAAACAGTCATTCAGAGCTGAAACAAACGTATACCTTAACCATAGCTCATAGTCGTATAGGCCTACCATTACAAAAGTAGTTAAAATGATTAAGCTGGTTCGGATTATCAATGCTATCTCAACTATTTTATAAATATGATTTCAATTAAGCTCTTTCTACCAGGCTCAATTAAATTACCTTTTATTTCACAAGGCAGTTTTCATCGATGTTCAGCCCTAAATCTGGTTTTGTTTCTAACAGGACGCGTTGTGATATCCCAGGCAAGGAAAGCATCGAGCCTGACTTGATTTTAATGTTAGGCCAATAAAAGACCTATGTTAGGTCAATATTATGAAATCTTCAGATTTGTTCGCCCTAGATGTCTTCTACAAGGATGTTTTGGGATTACAATATAATAACGAATTGCTTCCCTCCATAAGCATAACAAATGGACCAGCAAATCACATTTAACATTTTATAATAATATTGACCTACTAAACCAAACATGTTTTCCTAATAGGCCTATGCCAAATAATATTTTACAGGCGGAAACTTATACGGTAAGATCATTTCCCGGTTACAAAATGTTGGCATTTCAGATTGATAAAAATGTACAAAAAATAAATCAATGTCGTCAAAATATGTTAATCTTTATCACTAAAAAATCTTGAGACACCAAAAACGTAACTTGCAAATATATGATTTCTTTTGAAAATCAACCTTTTTGTGGTGCGCTGAATTTTTTGTTCTCACTTCGTACACTTCCTATTCAATTTAATTATTTAATTTAGTAAAGATTGTCAATTGTGTCATTTGTCTAATTTTAGAAATGTAATTCCAACGTTTAAGATGTTATACTCTAAATGCTGCATCACCACTGATTCATTCAATCCTACCATTCACGCAATTGCTAGCTTCAAATGAATCAAAAATATATGCGCAACGTTTGAAAACAGTTAAAAAAGGCGCCTGAACCCTTTTACCACCACAGCTTATGTTGTATGGTGGATGTTGTCGCATTTAGCTTACAAAATTGAACTTTCGTGATTTAAATCACAGCTCAGATTGAAATAGATGCTGAATTTCACTTTTCACCCAAAATGTTTATACTTTAGAAATAACTTTGGCCGTCGTGTTCCGAATTTGAGAGCAAACAAGATGCTTTCTTTCTGTATGGATGTATATACTCCACCCTCATTGGAGGGCGGAAATTACGCTTCAAAATAAAAAGATAGATACATATTTGTTTTGCACTATTCCACGTAATCTGATTTTCTCTGATATTACTTTCTGGCTTCATGGCATTGAGGGCTGAAAATGACAGCTGCTTTAAATAACAAGATAATACATTTTGATATAATAATCATAAATGCTGGATCCACATTTTTGCGAATAAATTTGTAAATATGCTTACAGCCTCCCACGAGTCATTAAGCCAACATTGACTGAATGTCTGTTGTTTGCTGGGCTGGTGAACATTAACGTGTTAATTGCCTGTCCAGCTGGTCAAGAGGTGAACTGACCACTCTGAACCCTTGTCCTGCTACATACCATCTCCATGTACATACCCAGCAAACACGAGACGTTCACCCAAGGTGGTTTCGATGTTGGTCCAGCGTCACAGACTAGCCCGTTTTCAAGCTAGCTCCACACTGCCATAAAATCAGTAAATATTTTATCGTGGGGATACGTAATTTATGACTTCCCAGCAAACACGAGGCGTTGACACAATGCTTGGATAATGTTGGCCCACCGTCTACGACGCTGGACCAACATTAGCCCAGCATTGTGTCAACGTCTCGAGTTTGCTGGGTTTTTATGCGTTAGCAATTCCAGCTTCAAATGAATGAAAAATAGTAGTTAACAGCCCAACAGAGTCATTGTAACCCTTTATCTGCAAGCGACGTTTATAGGCGTCATGGAAAATAATAACATAGAATATGTTTTGACCCGTTGAAAATCGCCCGTATTCTCGTACAAGCTAATACATGTAGTAGGTTTTGTCGAGATTATACAATGTTATTTATTGCTGCTCCACCTTTTGAGACGCTGGGCCCACATTAACACCGCATTGGCTGAACGTTTCTTGTTTGTGGAGATTCTGGTGCCTGGATTCACTGACCACTGGTCACAAGTTATCATGATACGTTCACCCAATGTTGGGTTAATGACGGGCCAACGTCTGCGACGCTGAAACAACCTTAACCCAGATTTGGGGCAATATCCAGGGGTATACTCACCACAAGTAGTACACCCTGCATCTGGCACAGCAAACAGGAGGCATCATTGCCGGATAATGGGTTTGATAATTTGTTCAATCTCCAACAAACTCCAGACATCGACACAATGGTGTACCAATGTTGATCCAGCGTCGAAAACGGTGGCCTAACAATGTTATACCATCGGGTCGATGTCCCTTGTTTGCTGTGTCCGGTTCTAGTTTGGACAGATCTGGTGCGAATCAAACGCTCTGGATTAGTGAGCCGGTTTAAGATCGCTGCGAATCGAACGAGGCTTTCAAAACGTTGATCCAATGTTAGTTCAAACTTTCAACCACCGGTCCAGATTATATTCGGTTTTTTTCATTTTTTATAAGCGCATTTAATACCAGCTTTTTAACATGGTAGAGGGGCCGTTCAACAGTATTACGTAACGCTTAGAGCGGGAGGGGAGTTAAGGGGTGCGTTACGGAGCTTATAGTCAAAGCAACGTTAAAAAGCATTACGAAGGGGGAGGGAAGGGTCAAAAATCGTTCAAAAAAGCGTTACGTAATTTTTGAACGGCCCCAAAGATAAAAGTGACATTAATGAACAAGATTTCAAAAATAGTTGACCTCCATTTTGAAAAATCTGAATAATTTCCATTCATTTTGGCAGTTGAAGGTTTAAGGTTGTGTCGGAGTCTACTTCACTGAACCAACATTGGGTCAACGTTTCGTGCTTACTGTGATAGTATTATTTTGTCAATCACCTTCATCCAACAGCAGGTGAAAAAAAGTTTTTAACAAAATAATATGTCATAATAATGTCTTACATTGTAATGGCTGGTGTGTGAAGGAATTCCCCTAGTGTGAGAGGGTAATTAATTAACTCTGCTAATTAGTGACTCTGTAACAAATGTTCACTGTCTCCGCCACACGTTCTACGAGCACAAGCTGTTACCAGCAGCACTAGGTGTGCGTGAACACAAAGGGGCTTGACCAGTGTAATTAAAAACAATTATAACCAGGACATATGTCCAGTCTCCGCGCACCCATACGGCTTCTTTCTATTGTGTAATAGCTGACCACTGACCCCGAGCATGTGGAATTTGACCTCTGCACACAGTTACCTCGTAAATATGACACGCTTTATCCGCTTCACAATCTAGCAATGAAGACTTTTTAGTACTTCTTATGAAATTATTTTTCTATTATGTGGCTACTTATCGTCTAAACATATAATTTTACTCATAATTTATTTCTAAATGTATTTTTTAGCACATAACAAGGTAATTTACAGTGATTTGTAGTTGTGAATCCAGACAGTGAGACACAACTACAAGTGACGGATAATTTAACCCTTAAAGTGCTGAATTGTTTTTATAAAAACCTTGGAGACCAAAGGGTTTATTTCAATTTGTAATCATCATAAATGTCTTTTTCAGCTTTTTTCCGATTCATTTGAATACCTATATGTTATGGGTCTACGGCCATTAGAAATACCTTTACTCTTACAGTGCGGGGATCGACTTTAGTCGTCAGAATCTGACGTCTGTAGACGTCAAATTCTGACGATTAAAGTCGATCCCCGCGCTGTAAGGGTTAAATTGATTAAATTCAACAGTTCATTATAACCAAGTTAATAAGTTTTTTTTTACGAATTATATCTCAATAAAACGCAGATGAATTTACATACGAAAGAAAAACTAATACAAACAATGAAATATATAGCGAAATCTGAATTGTGAATGAGGTAACCCTTTCAGCGCGGGGTCCTACTTTAGACGTCAGAATCTGACGTCCGTTGACGTCAGATCCTGACCTCTAAAGTCGGTCCCCGAACTGAAAGAGCAACATATTTATAATGGCCGTCAATCCATAACATAGGTATTAACATGAAGCGGAAAGAGCTAACTAAGACATTTATTGACTTCATATTAAAATTAAACCCTTTTCTTTGTTTGTAGATTGTTTTACTTTATCGTGTATACTTTTTGCTGTTGTAATATGATGCATTTTACACTCTCTGTAGTAATATCTATTTGATTTGATTTTAATTTGATGATTTCAATGAATTACCTGGACGAGACTTATACGTTAAAGTTAAAAGTGGATTACGCCGACTTTTGGTGTATTGTTATAGGCCTATAATTATTTTTAAAACGAGAAAGTAGATTATTCCGTTGCTCAGATCATTAGGATCGGCTTGTCCCGCGTCTGTAACTCCTGCTAATTAACCCTTTAAACGCTGAGTTAAATAATTTAAATTTGTACCAACTTGAAGTTTTTCGTCGCTACCGCGACCCACAACTTCAAGTGGGTAAAAATTATACTCATATTTGTTTAATTTGGGACCAAACATATGCACATGTAGGCTAAATTGGGCCAGGAGAACCTCCTGAGGATGGCGAGATGAATGAGATGACACTGCCCTCCAGACACAGGATTCGTTGCGGTCTGAGGCCGAGCACGCTACCTTTTGGTCACGGAGGCTCCCCAGGATATTCAATAGTTACAAGTGAGCGGGGAAGAAACATTTTGCTGACCACCAGATTATTCATGATCTGATGGTCAACAAAAGCAATGAAGCTGGACACTAAATCACATCTGTCACGTGGTGTCGTGGTTTCCGTCAAGTGAGTTGCGCGCGCACACCGAGCTAATCGTCACTGAGCTAATCGATTTCACGGGATGTGATTTCAGCTGGTAATTTTGTTTGTAAATGGTGTGAAACATATGAGGTGTCATCAACTCTCCTACACTCACAGCCCAATGTCAAATATGTGGACTGCTGTCATAGACATACGCACAGAGGAGATGTCATGATAGTGATGCAAGACGGGAAATTTAAAATCATAATCAGACACGTGCCAAGCTGACCAGCTGCTTCTATTTCCTATGATATTGTTGTGCAATACAATTTATTAGTCTAATTATTCGCAACTACTGGACATTTTATGCTCATTGTAAATTAAATTTATACTTCTACTATTGTTTGTTTATTTTAATGGTTTTAACTTACTACCCAGCAAACACAAACAATTTGTATAACATTTATGCAATGTCGGCCCTACGTTTTCGGCGTTGGTCCAACATTGTATAAATGTTATACAAATGTTTTGCGTTTGCTGGGTAAAGCCAGAAAAAAGCCTTGTTGCATTTTTATTGTATTGTAATGCTTGTATTTTATTTTCATTGAAGTGGCCTGTCGCCACTTGCCTCTATATCTACATTTTCTGCAGAATTGTATCTACAAAAAGTCTTATCAATATATTATGACTTTCATTCTAGCAATTTAAATATATTTAATAACAAGTCTCTCACCCACCCAACACGACGCATTGCAATGCTCATACACTGCCAGCCTCTAAGACGTAATACCAACCGTGTACCAGCATTACGTCAACGTCTAATGTTTGTTGAGAACCATATATTATTTACAAAGGTAGTATAACACATCAGTTCAGTGCAATGATGTAAAAATGTAAGTCAAAGTATGAGCTTAATTACAGAAAAAGTATTATAACACGAAATTATACAAAATAAAACGATAAAGTCACTGTCAGAGAATAGTGTCATCTCCTGCACGCTTAACGTAAAAAGTAATTATAAGAACAACCTCTCTATTTTACTGTATATACATGTATGCATAGAGAACCAAACTTATATTATGTACAACCAATTAGAGAGGTTTGGAGTCTCTGACTGAATGTCTAGTTGAATGTGTGTTCGTTTCTCTGCTGCCCTCATGGGCTGACACGTATTTATTAGGCAATGTGTGTGTGATTTATTCACTTAGCATCTTCCTTCCTTCCTTCCTTCCTTCCTTCCTTCCTTCCTTCCTTCCTTCCTTCCTTCCTTCCTTCCTTCCTTCCTTCCTTCCTTCCTTCCTTCCTTCCTTCCTTCCTTCCTTCCTTCCTTCCTTCCTTCCTTCCTTCCTTCCTTCCTTCCTTCCTTCCTTCCTTCCTTCCTTCCTTCCTTCCTTCCTTCCTTCCTTCCTTCCTTCCTTCCTTCCTTCCTTCCTTCCTTCCTTCCTTCCTTCCTTCCTTCCTTCCTTCCTTCCTTCCTTCCTTCCTTCCTTCCTTCCTTCCTTCCTTCCTTCCTTCCTTCCTTCCTTCCTTCCTTCCTTCCTTCCTTCCTTCCTTCCTTCCTTCCTTCCTTCCTTCCTTCCTTCCTTCCTTCCTTCCTTCCTTCCTTCCTTCCTTCCTTCCTTCCTTCCTTCCTTCCTTCCTTCCTTCCTTCCTTCCTTCCTTCCTTCCTTCCTTCCTTCCTTCCTTCCTTCCTTCCTTCCTTCCTTCCTTCCTTCCTTCCTTCCTTCCTTCCTTCCTTCCTTCCTTCCTTCCTTCCTTCCTTCCTTCCTTCCTTCCTTCCTTCCTTCCTTCCTTCCTTCCTTCCTTTCCTTAAGTTCCTTTATTTCTTCCTTTTTTTCTCCTTTCTTCCTTCCTTTTCTAATTCCTTCTTTCTCTCATCAACTCCTTCCTTTCTTCCTTTCTTCTCTCTTAAGTTTCTCCTTCCCTTTCTTTCTTCTTCCATGTATATATCTATTGAGAACCTGTGCAGGTGATGTTACAGTTTGGGCATCACATCTGTGGAAGTGATTTTCCAGGATTCTAGGAGCCTGACAGGTGCTGCCATGAAGCGGCCTAAACATGAAATGTATGCCTTGCTGTCGCGCCTGCGCGTTACCCAGTGGTAAACAGCCAGCCAGGTGCAAACGCAACCCCTGGCTCCCTGGGGTCTGAAAAATAAATCATCTCATTCTAAAAGTGTGATTTCCAAATAAAATAAACAGTATTTTGTGAAATATTTTAATGCTTTTGCTTACTCCGATTTTAATTGTTGGATCAATTTGCATCCACAGCAAATAGTGAAGATTTGCTGTGGATGAAAATTCAATATAGCCATTCCCGCGCGCAGAGGGATCGAACTCACGACCAGGATGGATCATCCCCTCTACTTGAGATCCCTGCAGAATGGGAGAGGGGGAGGTAGTGATCCACGCCTGCTGCCAAACAAAAACATGAATCCGGATTAAGTTTAACACGGGTTTCCAGGACTTTGAAGTCGGGGGATTTTGTTTGAGTGGCGCATTTTTTTGGCCACAGACTGCCACGCTTTCTGGTCTGGATTATTTGGCTTTCTACCTGTTCGATCCACTTTCCGGATCACCTTCCCCTTCATGTCCAATTCCACAGAAAGAATACACCCCATCATAGATATACGACTCCACTAAACGTTCTAACATGTTTAAAGTTCCTAGAGTAGTTTTTTCAGTGGTTTATGGTGAAATTATATGTCAATTATAGTTCAAATCACAACCTAATCATATGTTTGTATATCCTACATTATACAAAATACTTGAAGTTGATTCTGCTGTAATAACTATATTTATTTTATTTAATTGTTATAGCTTATATTTAGATCTTGTGTAGCTGGAACTGATAATAGAAATGTGAATAAGCATCAATTAATGCATCCACATAGCGTATACTTTAAAGCAAGAACAATGATTAGAATCATGCATGTTCCAGGAAGCGTTGGTTCAACGGTGGTTTAATGTGGGGATGACGTACATACGTTGTATCACATACACAACACAATAAATAGTTGATACGAAATACATAAGTGTACTTGTAATAAAACAAAGGCTATGTTTCTGCTTACCCTATTTTCAGTATTTATATAGACAGAAGCAGTTGACACCTCATGTATCTAATCGACTGAGGAACCTGCTACTCTGCTCTTTTTACAGGCAGCCGTTTAATCAGACACTAATGTGAAACACAGAAGACAAATGACTGTGAGGTCAAATTAAGGACGTAAGCACGGTGTAAGAGCAGTGCTCAATCACCCCAATAAAAACTAGTACAGGTGTCTCTACCGCGGAGACCTTACTTCAGTTCACAGCACCGGGGAGCAGCCTCTTTGTTGCCTTACTCCGTGTTTTGCTTCTTGTTGATGCTTTCTTCTGTCTTTCTTGGTGTTCCTTGGATATTGTAATTAGCTCAATTTGTGCGGGTTTTTCCTAAATTCAAACTATGATATCCTGGATTCCAAGAAGGCTGTAACCTAACTGAATTGATGTTAACCCTTATAACGTTGAAATAGTTTCTATAAGCCTTGAAGACCAAAGGGTTTTTTTCAATTTGATGTCTAAATGTCTCGTATAGCCTTTTCTGCTTCATTTGCATACCTATGTTATGGGTGTACGGCCATTATAAATATTTCACTCTTTCAGTGAGGTGATCGACCGTAGACGTCAGAATCTGACGTCTATAGAGGTCAGATTCTGACGTCAGATTCTGCTGTAAATAGGTTACTAGAATCTGACGTTTATAGACGTCAGATTCTGACGTATAAAGTCGGTCCCCGCACTAAAAAAGGGTTAAAACTCTGTAATCAGGTAATATATATAATATCATGTGGCATAAGATATACTTACATTTAGCAAGGATCACCATGAAGATTTAAGATCAATAGACAGAACAGCAGATCACCTAGTCAAACCAAAGAGCATGTCTCTTGGTTGGAAGGAGATACTTTTTGTGTTACTATACTATGTGGTGTTAAACACTGGTACCTGCCGTAAATACTGATGTTACTAAAATAATTTGTTGGTGTTATCAAGAATTGATGTGTTAATCAATTCTTGGTGTAATCGATAAAATTTATTCGGCGAGCGTGTATGAACACGAATGCTTGAACAACCTCCTGGGGTGAATATATACCTCAAGTATCCTATCTTTCCAAATGCACTACCAATCAGTTAAAAAACTGATGGTTTTCTGTACCCTTCTTTAAGTGACAGTCCCTCTTTAATATCAAGGAGACTATGTCTACATGGGATTCTGTAATGAGATATATCAATTTGCTACCTTAAAAATAACGAATGCACTTTTTATTGAGTAAATACATTGAATGGTGTAACGGAAATAACTGAAATTAAAATTGCATTAAAAGTCATCAGATTTATCTATCCGGAACCACTATGGACATGAAAATAATATGAAATTATCTCCACATATTTATTTCGACTGTCATCCTACTTTCAAATGAAGGAATGAATATTTATGTAACAAATTTAGCCACATATAAATCATAGCCTGCATGCCTGGTCTAACAGTCAAGCATAATTTATACGCTATTGAGATACTACAGCTATAATTCAGTGGCATATCCTGAAAAAAAACAAAAAGAGGGTAACTTGTCAAGTAATTGTCAGAAAGTAGCAGCCGCCACGCCACGCGCTGTATGTGGCAAGGCGGTCCCGAGAGCATGCCCCCCCCCCCCCTTGTGAAAAATAGACAATTTAAAACTGAATGATGTGACTTTGTGACACAGCTAAATATATTTGCAATCCAATAATTTAATATTGCAGTTTTAAGTGAGAGATTAGTTAAACCAAGTCCTTGGTTGAACCCAGGATTTTTTATGTAAAGTTCCCAGTTGATACTTTTTTAGGATGGTGGTCTTGGACGGCAGAGTAATTCACAACCGGAAGTGGAGAGCGTTAATCTGCGACATGACGCCCCCTGACGAGTGAAGACAGCAGGCGGGAGGAGTCAAACTGAAAAGGCGAATCTCGCCGCGGGCCAACGCCAGTCTGCGGAAAAGTAGGATCGGGTTTCAGTGAAGTGCGTGGACTCTTCAGTGAGGGATGGATTCAGCACGTGACTGTGGTCCAATGCCGGCCCAGTGCCGGGCCATCGTCGCAAACGCTGGCCCGACACTGTGCCGGCATTGGGCTGCTGCCCTATGACCGAGGGATCGGGAATGGGCGGCAGGTCGAAGGGGATCCTTCCCGGAGATTTTCCCACCTCAATCTTACGTGAGTACACCTGGCTACTCAACCATTGTGGCACCGACGCCCATTTTATGGTATCCGGTTAAAACGATTAGTAGCTACTGACACTTTAGGCGCAATAACCCAAAATGTTGTCCCGCTAGCACATATGCGCAATGACTTACAATAAGAACACACAAATTAGTGTGGGTGATTTTAATTTTGCTTCACACTTTTCATTTCTGCTCATGGTGACAAAATCACGGGTATACATATGTTAGCTCAGGTATTTGTGGACAAATATATGTATAATATACTACAGTAATTTCCATAGCGCCCGTCTATTTCAGCAAAAAGATGAAATGAATCAGGATTTAGGCCACCTTTGTGCAAATATAGGCTAAACTGGGCCAGGAGAACCTCCTGAGGATGGTGAGATGACACTGACCTCCAGACACAGGACTCGAAATTCGAGCCCTGGCGGTCTGAGGCCGAGCACGCTACTTACCGGTCACAGAGGCTCCCCACAATACTGACTTTAACACGTGGATGGGGAAGAAACATTTTTGTTTCTTTGAAACCGCCGATACCGGGAACCGAACCCCGAACTCTAGCGTGAAAGGCAGCGGTGCTAACCACTACCCTAGGGCCCCCGCCCATTTCAGCAAAGAGTCTATAGGGATATTAACAAGATTTGCATCCAGTCGCCCTTCATGTTAATAATAGTAAAATGTGGTCAAGTGAAACGTATTTTTAATAATTATTCCTCTCGCAATATGCTATACACTTATAACTGATTGGATTTTTCGTATATTAATTAAACTTAGAAATTGAACGGGGTAGAAAAAACAAGCCGAAATCAGTACCTGCAAATGAGCGTTTTTGTCGAAACTGCAAAACTATGGTGGAAGATGAAGTTCATTTTATTAGCGACTGCTCTATCTACGAACCACTCAGAAATGAATACTTGCCTCGTCGGCACCAAAATACCGATGCATACTTTATCAACCTCTTTAAAACTTCAAATACAGTGAAATTAGAAAACCTTGCCATCTTTATCAGACGCGCTATGGCACAGAGAAAAGAAAAACTATATCAAAACTAATAACAGTTTGTTATCTTCTCTCGTGGTGATCCATACACATAGACGTCAGCCACACCATGCATTAATATGTGTGTATATATATATATATATCATGTATGCTATGTATTTTACTTTATATATTATTGTTTTCTGTGTATACCAAAACGATGTACTTGTACATTGTATGGAATAAATTGATTGATTGATTTAAATGAAAAAAAAAATTATTCGGGACCGGCGGTTAAAGGGTTAAGGGACAAACAGAAAGACTACAACGGCTATAGACGCGACTAGCACCTTAAGGGTTAGCTTTAAAATGGCTCTTTATATCGAATGTCGTATGTGTCACTAAGATGAATAGACGATACGACACTCTGGCTGATTGAGGACGATATATTCGTGTATGTCATTCTGTAGAGTCAGTGAAATGTTATTACAGTCACTCTACATAGCTTATATGCATCATAATTTACATCGACACGCGTCAACTTGGCAGACAATATTGTGAATATAGCGGGCACAAAAATAAAAGAGAAGCCAGGCATAGTCAAGGGGCTTTACTGTTTGATATTGTTCATTTTGTTTGTGAAAATCCTAATTAATAAAAGTATAGATATTTATTGAATACAACAATCGCATTTCCAGTCCTTCTTATATGGATGGTGATGTCGTTCCTCAACCCAGGTGCAGGAACAATGGTATATTGTTTTTTTTTTATAATAGTTATTCCACATTGTCATTTGCCAATACGCGAGGTAGATAATATTCCATCACACTAATTGTTAGGCGATCCTAATTAACGTTTCGAGGTTATACTTGTCTAATAATTCAAATATCTTTCTGAACCCTTCACTTACAATCATCAACAGGACGTCTTTATAATAGGGAAGGCTTAAATACACAAAATTGACGTATTTTTTACTTCAAATGTTTATTACTGAAAAGGAATCTGCTCGAAAGGCATCAAAACATTTGTTTTCATATTTTGTTGAATAAAGCAATTAATTTATAGTTCTGATTGGCATAATTACAATCAACCACATATTAATCTCAGCAAACCAATACGCCGAACCAATGCTGGTATGATGACGACCCACCGTCTGCGACGCTGGTCCAACATAGTTCCAACATTGGTTCAGTGGGTTAATTTATATGCAGACACACTGCAAGGACACCTGGTGACCTTCGGATTAAACGATCCGAGCTGCAGCCATTACCTGTCATCCCAGCAAACACGAAACGTAGGCCCAGTGCTGGTTTAATGCTGCGCCAGCATTGAACCAGCACTGGATCAACGTCTTGGGTTTTCTGGCTAGATGACATTGACGTGTGCGGTCTGAATGTCATTTTTCCCTTATTTTTCACACAATATTTCTCCACATATTTGTTGATATTGATAAAGAAAGGGAAAGTATTGAAGGTAAAACTCTGTAATTGCAATAATAACACATTATTTCTTCATCCTCAAATGTTCACAATATGTCTCAATATATATTTGCTAATATTGATAAATAAAATGAGCGTCTTGACAGGAAAGCTGGTATAAAACTTGTCTGCGACGCTGGCCCAACATTAAAACATCATCGTTTCAACGTGTCGTGTTTGCTGGGTAATTGCAATGGTACGACTGCTAATGGTACGACGTTTGCAGGTTAGCGGTCTTGTCAAGTTAAAAAAATTCAAAAATCAGAAAAAAAGGAAGTGGATGGGTTAATGAAGCGCCCACTCGGATTTTTTGTTTGTTTTTGGGAGGGGGATTTTTTGTGTTTTTTTGTGTGTTTTTATCGTTGTACATGTTTCTAAAAAGAAATGAAAAATAGCATAGGGGGGTAGGTGGTTGCGGTCTAGCCAATCCGAGTTTTCCTCGGATTTTTTTGATTTTTTCAACTTGACAAGACCCCTAACCTGCAAGCGTCGTGTGTGAGCCTGTCATTAGCTCCACCTGTGCGGTATTATTTCTACAAGTTTCCCTTGTCACTTTGCCCAGTTAATTTTCCCTTGAAAATGCATTCTTCTCGTGGTTTCTGCTCCGCGCCGGACAGTTTTCTACCTGATTTACGCAGATCGTTCGAACAAGTGGAGGCCGTTAATTAGCTGTGCTATTTCTGGAATATATAAGTAACACTGAGGCTTGCAACCTGACACATATACATCCACAAAACATACCCTGGTATCTATCAGTGGAAATACATAAAGTAGATACTAGTATTTATATAGTTACTAACGCGCACTGTTGTCATAGCGACGGTCCGCTTCAATGTTTTCTTCAAATAATTTACTTTTTATCAGTCAGTCGTAACGGATTAAAAAAAAATATATATATTACCATACAATGTAGTATATAAATGGTTTTGATGAAATTACTACATATAGCAGAAACATGTGGTATAAGTAGCATATACATGCATAGAATTCAAGAGGTGATTTCTATGTGTACTAAATGTATATGTACTTATTAGTCGGCCAACATCGACCCAACATTGGTTTAATGTATCGTGTTTGCTGGGAGAGATGGAAATGTTGGGTGGCATGACGTCGATGTGCGTGTGGGGGGTTGACAACTAGCATGGATATCCCACTATATACCCACTAATTACATGCACGTATATGATTGCATGATTGCTATATTTCTCTATGTGATTTTGCCGATGCAATGTTAATTGTTGTGCAAACAAATTTGATTTGATTTGATTTGATACTCTACGCTTTTCAGTGGCATGCCACCACCCAGGTAGTTTAAATCGAGTTGACTAAAATTATTACACATTCCGCCATCAAAAGGTGAAATTTAATGTGCTAATAAAAGAGATATACAATTATTTATAAATAGTTGTGATTGAAACTTGAAGGGTTTGATATATCGAGCACACGAGAAGCTGATTTTGACAAGGATAACTTGACGGATTCGATCCGCGTGAGTTTTTGTCAGCTAACAAACTATAAATGACCAGGAGACATACAGCCCGGGACAGACAGGTTAACTAACCTGCCAACAATACCTATCATCTCAAAACGGAGAAAATACGACGTGTTGATCCAATGCTGGTTGAATGGTGGGCCAACGTCTGCGACGCTGGCCTACAATTCAATCAACAACGGGCCAGGTGATGCCTGGGTATAAATCATAATTTCTGTAGTACTACTAACGAGCTTAAACTTGCCCACTATCCGGGAGTTACATGTGTTCTTTTTTTCTTTGCAGATTTTCTTGTTTCAAAGTGCAACATAATTTACGATGAAAATATTCGGAAAATGGAAGAGCTTGTGAAAGCCACATACAAAATAAATATAAGACGTGTTTTGGTAGATAAAATAGATAGATGACGCCATGATTTATAAACTGACAGTCATTCTAATAATCATAATAATAATTTTTGAGCAGCTTAACATCAAAATAGCTCTGTGAGAAAATAATAAATAAATCACAAGAATTATATCCGCAATATTTTTAGCAGGATTAAAAACCGGTATCAGTATTTGCATTATCTTTTATATTTTGGCATATTGTTAGTGATGAATCTTGAGCAAAATAATTCGTTTTATTTAATATGCATTTTTGTGTCGCGAGGCAAAATATTTCACTTTTATTAGCAACTACTTCAGGGTGAAGCGGGTAATATTACCGACCCCCTCCTTTTATAAGAATATTTATGGACGGAGCAAAATCGCATTACAATATGAATAGTGTAGAATCTATTGTATCACTGTTATTTGTGAATAGCCACATTTCTTTTCACTCACATAACTCTGAGACGTGGCACACAGCGTATCCCTTAAAACGCTCATAAAATGTTTATCCATTGGAAATTATTGTGTCCTGCTACCGCGACCCACAACCCCAAGAAGGAAAATAATATGACATGTATATATACGATATGTTATTAACCAATATAGTGTTAACACTTCTATAGCCGTTGCTAGCCTTTATATCAGATAGCATTAGGCTTCAAGGTTGAAAGGGATTTAAATGCCATCAGACGCATGCCACCAAACATATGTCGTGGCATTAAATAAGAAACCAACTTTGTTGATAGCATTGACATAATTTATATTTTATTTGTGAGTTAATTTGTGTTCAGAAAGTAAATATATTTCACAAAATAGGTAAATCGTTAAAGTATGAGGTACAAAAAGCACAAAGAACACATATAACGTGCTGCATTGCACAGCCCTATTTACAGTGTTTATCACCACAGGCCTGTCCACAAACATGCGCTATGAAGGGAGAGGTCGCGTGGTAAATTGAGAAAGGTGCTACACGTTCTCTATTTCACAATCTGCGGTAAATAGTACTATTAACCATTTGGTCGCTCAGATTTTTTTTTTTTACTCACTTTAAGCGGCTTTAACCCTTTAACCGCCGGTGTCGCATATATTCGGGTTTTTATTTTTTATTAGCACATTAAGTAGGCCCTACCACCTCTTAAACATGTTAAAAATAATAAAATATAACATCAATCAGCAATATTTGAAAACAGTTGACCTCCATTTTGTCAATTCTGAATTTTTTTCACTCACTTGAAGTGAATATTAAGTGGGTGAAAATTTAGATTGAATAATTTGGCGGTTAAAGGGTTAAGTGGGTAAAAAAAAATTCAGAGTTGTCAAAGTTATGAAACATATTTTACATCTTTGATGTGGTAATAAAAGGGTTGAGCACCATTATAATCATACTTAGCGCGTAAACAGTTAAAAAGCCTTTGTCTAGCCTTAGCTCGAAAATATAAACCGATATTTTGCCCACATAAAGTTGAAGTGGATACAAAATCATTTGTATATCTTAGATATATTAACCCTTTAACCACCGGTGCCGCATATATTTGGGTTTTTAGTTTTTATAAGCACATTAAGTACCACCTTTTAAACATGTTAAAGATATAATGTGACATCAATCAGCAATATTTAGAAACAGTTGACCTCCATTTTGTCAAATCTGAATAATTTTCACTCACTTGAAGTTGTGGATCGCGTCAGCGAGACACAACTTCAAGTGGGTGAAAATTCAGATTGAATAATTTGGCGGTTAAAAGGTTAATGCAATGTAAAATAGTATATACTATTCAGAATATTAAAAATACTTGGATATATAAACCCTGAGTCATAGTGAATAACAGTGGATTATTTTTCACATTTATGTACTATAAGTACTATAAGTCTCTTTTTATACCAATAATTAGATCAGTCGTTGTTCTGTAAGTGTTAATCGTCGTCTATTATACATGTAATGTATGTGATCCTCCCATGTGCCTTCTCGAAAATCACGAGATTCCGATCCAATATTGTTTAAATGTAGGTCCATCGTCTGCGACGCTGGCCCAACAATAAAACAACACAGGATGAGCGTCTCCTGTTTGCTAAGCTGTACACCGGCAGACGATACGTACACTTTACAACTCAGGAGAAAACATAATTTATTTTTACTGAAAACAAAATACTTTAAAATTAACATTTATAGTAAATGCAATGCCCAAATAATTAAGAACATTATTGTGTATATATATATGTATTTTATGTCATATATATTTCTACCACATCGAACGCACGATTGCATCCAGTTAGGCCTATGTCACAGAATATATATATAATGCTCTTGTACCTGAAGGGTTAATTAATTACTGGATGAAAAGAGACGACTGTTTTGACGGCTGTTGCTCGTTCGCGGACGCTGGCCTCCCTAATGGGCCGGCAAAACTGCGTTCATTACTGGCGCGCCCCCAAACTATTCCTTAGCCACATCAAAAGGCTGCGGCGTCCTAGAAGCGGTGGCACATGCTGGTGATCCGTGTAGTGGATGAGATGGGAGCTGATCCGTGACCATCCGGGAGGGAAGAACAAAGACAGATGACTGACAGATCAAGGCAGCCTAATGAGTATTATGAGTATTAGCAAGGGCGGATCAAGAACTCATGGAAAGGGGGGGGGTAGAATTGCATTTGGTTGACATTCCGCAATTTTTCTTTTAACTTAGACGTAAAACAATGTTTTTTAGTTATAATTTAGTGTCAATAAACAAATTCGACATTTTTGGACACTTCAGTTTCTAAATAGGGGGGAGGGGGGGCAGGTTGTCCCCCCCCCTCTGGATCCGCCATTCAGTAGAGTGTTGTGCCATGCGTGTAGAGGCAAACAGCAGTAACTGCTTACTTGAAAAGTAAGCAGTTACTGCTGTTTGCCTTGACATGATAGTGGTTTTTCGGTTATGAGTTAGGCTCGGAACAGTACCCGGTTTGTGATGTTTGCCTAAGTTGCACTGATGACTTTGTTCTAGGAGACTAGCAGAAGCGACGTGTGACATGGTATATCTATAGGACTAGACCACAGGAACTCGTCCACACAAGTTTGAGCCTATGATTTTTTATGCGAACACCTTATTTTTTCAGACGTATGCTGTATTTTTACATACTATAATATACATTACGACTTATTGCGAAAAAAATTAACAAAGACTATATTAAAGGTCATATATCAACAACTAAGTCATTTAAATATAGAAAGTAAGAAACATAATACTTTGAAATAAATTATATTAAACAAGTTATGTACTGCACTTAATAATTATTAATTAAATTGTTGAAACAATAAGGACTTTTTTTAATTTTAGACGTTCATGTGAGTTTCATTGCATCGTGGTTCACTATTATCGTATCTTATTATTTTATCTTAGGTTGTGTATATAACAAGGGAGTATAAATAATGCTCCGAGCATTTCGAAATGATAAAAAACACCATATCCTCTGAGCTACACTGTGGTGCGAAGCCAAAATTCAGTATCTGCTTACTTTTCATGTTCCTTGGTTTTGCGTGTTATATCATACATATTGTAACGAGTGAGAGTACCATAAAGCCTGTGGATTCGTGCTTCAGATAAGCTGATACCTAAATAAACAGGTGGGACTTCAATAAATAAACTATAGGCCTACTTAGCTGTAGCTGCGTCTGGTCCCGCTAGATAACCCTTTCCACGCCAATGTAACCTATTGAACTATATACTCACCAGTATTGTGCTCGAGTTCACGATACGCTAAATTTAATAGCTAGACATAATGATATACCGTGTAGATATTTTCCAATTTTGAGAGGTAAATCTGATGCTAAATTCTAAGCCAATATGTTTGAAATGCAATTTGCGAGGTTAGAATTATAGTAATGCATATACTTCGGCAGTAGAGTGCACAGTTAATACGAGGCGTAGATCCACCGTCTGCCACGTTGATTGAATATGTGCAGCGTAACATTTTATTGGATATCATGCAAAATTTATCCATTCAAATTATTTTTACTTGAGGATTATTTCAAACTTTTCTAAATAGATCAATAAAAAATGAGATTTTCTTCTAAATTTATGTTTCTAAATCATGTTAGAGAGTAAATGGTATTCCACAATATTGGTACTAAAAGGTGTGGATACCCAGCAAACGCGGAACATTCACCCAATGCTGTTTCAATGTTGGCCCATCGTCTTCGACGATGGCCCAACATTGAAACAGCATTGTGTGAATGTCCCGTGTTTGCTGGGCTTGACACACGTGGTTCTCCTGCCTGTGGGACCTGCTAAGAACCAGATGGGCAGGGTAGAGTAGAGGAGGGCAGGGCAGGGCAGGGCAGACACCGACACCAGCCTCCCAGACCCTGTCGTTTTGTACAAATATTTAGAAGATCACCCCCGCTAAACGACCTGTGGCAGCCTCCCTAAAGGTTTCGATTAAATTGCGAACCCAAATGAGTGAAGCAATTATGTGGCGGTAAGATGTTTATCACGTGTAGGATCCTGATAAACAAGTGTCCACTCAATAGTATCCAGTCTCTGGACCAGCTAGGGATGCTGGACCAGCTAGAGATGCTGGACCATCTAGGGATGCTGGACCGGCAAGGGATGCTTGACCAGCTATAAAATCAAGTCAAGTCAAGGCAAATTTGTTTGCTTCACAAATGTTACAATGTGTTTGCAAAATACAGGGTTACAACAGTACACAAAACAAAATATTAACAACAGTACATAAAACCAAATATCAGAATAATACACCCGTTACTAGAGCAGACTTATGAATATTACTACTTGTCTGGCTATGGGTCCATATATATTTATTTACGGGTACTTGAAAATTCATTTTGGAGTGTACAGAGTTTCTTTTCTTCTTATAGCTATAAGGATGCTGGACCCGCTAGGGATGCTGATAATGCCATGGTACCCCAGCAAACGCAAGACGTTGAACCAATGCGGGTTTGATGCTGGACCAGCGTTGTAGACGATGGGCCAACAGTACAGAAAACAACGGCGATAAGAATACTATCAACCATGACCCCTCCAAACCCGTTCACAAATCGGAATATTTTCCATTCATTTGAAGCTAGAAATTGTGTTAGCAATGTTAACAGCTAGGTTAATTATCCTGAATGTGATGGTTTATACTCACGCCGGACCAGTTACCTATAGTGTCCTGCATGTTGTTGACGCCTCTAAAAGGTTTTGTTGTCGCCATTATAGCGACTTTTGCTTGCGCTAGTTATGTATAAACTTCCTTTTGTTTAATGTCATATAGTTCAAGAATATATACCATTAAAAATCGTGGTGCTGGTATATTTATTCTGAGAGATTTTTTTTCACCGCTTGTTTGCGTCAATTTATTTTTCACGCTTTCTTTGGCATTTCTTTATTTGCGATAATCTATAACGTAGGATTCTGCCGACATATTAGCTACCACAGCGAAATTTCTTTTTAAGCAGCCTGATGCCAGATTATTGTTTTGGTCAAACTTGAAGCTGCATGATTGTTTTTTTTCATAAAATCTTTCAGCCCCCCCCCCTCTTTTAATGATTGCTCCCTTATGAGAATGATTTTCTCTTGCAGCCAGTGTAGATCTTCCTGTTTTTTTTGTTTGTTTCTGTTCTGTAAATGCCGTCTCTTTACAGCTTTCTTTACAGCTCTAGTGTTTGTGTATGTTTCTTTGTTTACACATCTTTCCTCACACATCTGTTTTACCTTCTTCTCCCCATTTGTCTGTTGCAGACTTAGAATAAATGTATGTTTATGTGTAGACAGTGGTACATGGCTCTGTCTGCTAAGTATAAACTGTAGGTATATTTACGTTTGTTTATATTTTTTTTCTTTTATGACCTGTCTCTTTTTGTCTAGCTTTGTTTAAACGCTAATTTTGCACATTTTCGTTCTGGATTGTCAGCCAGTGCTTTCCATTATTTGAAGCTAGAAATGCTGACGCTATTTCTAGCTTCAGTAAATAAATAAATGCTATTGTATACAAGATAAAGTTTAATTTGTCCTCTAAATACTGCTGACTTATTCGTGAGTGTTTTTTTATGTGTGAGTTATGAACATAAACATAATTATTCTTTACCAGCATACAATACAAAACAAAAGTGTATTTTGTTAAAATGAAGGATGCCAAAATACATGTATTCAAACTCTCGTCAGCAATTCAAAGCAAAAACATAATAATAGGCGACATGCATTTAGTCAGATGTTCAGCTATGCATATGTAGAAATATATGAAGATTATCAGAAAGTGTTTCTATATATATAACGTGGTTTGTGTATAGTGTATGCTGGTCCAGCGTTCACCCTGTTTTAACCGTTGCATTTCATGTTGGTCCAGGAATACGGTTTATTCTGTGTCAATGTGTTACATTAGTCGGCTATTAGAACACCTGTCCACCACACGCTGGATGATCACTGATCCCGACCAGCTGGTGTATAAAGGATCATCTACATCCCAGGGGTCTATCCGAAAATATCTGAAGCTAACCATCTACTACCGGCGATATAAACTTTATAGTGGTTTTGTTTATTAATATTTGTATTTTATCCCTTGAAATTATGGATCGCGGTAGACATAACAAAATACAAAAAGTACAGTTATCTATTTAGGACAAATAAGGATTAAGAATGTGTAATGATGTGATATCATTAATGGCTCCTTGTGGGTTTCAGCTGTAGATGGTCTTCTATTTTTAAACGTGAACTATTTATAGTGCAGTTCAGGATATTTTGAGTGTATATTTGCGTTAGATAAAATTTAATCAATGGGGTTTTAGGCCACCTTTGTGCACATGTAGGCTAAATTGGGCCAAGATAACCTCCTGAGGATGATGAGATTAATAAGATGACACTGCCCTCCAGGCACAGATTTCAAAATTCGATCCCTGGCGGTCTGATGTCGAGCCCGTTACCTCTCGGTCAAGGAGGCACTCCACAATATTGAATCTTTACGAGTAAGCGAGGAGAAAACATTTTTTTTCTTTGAAAATTTAATGCCAGAGCGGGGTTTGAGCCCACGATCTCAGATTTTCCAAGCAGGCAGCTTTAACCCGTCCAATGTATGCGTTAAAAGCGTCACCAAGAGTGAAGTATTAAATAATGCATTATTTAAGTTATATCAGATTCTAGTGTACAATAATATTCTTTTTTTACCAGGATATATGCTCAAATATAACGACACAAACGATTAAGTTATTGCAATTCGCATAATTAAAAGAATCAAAATAGTTTTTGTTAATTTAGTTGCACATTTCCTATAAAAATTATAAATATGAATATTATGTAACATACAAAATGTTCCTTATTACACAAAAGTTTTTTAAACATATTGAATGAATTTATAGAATGTATTCTGCAAAATTTCGTCAGGGCGTGTATGGGGAGTATAATCATGCATCTTAGAATTTAAATATAATATGACCAGGAGTTATAACATGTTTAATAACATACATAGTATTCTCATTTTACAATCGCACAATCTGTAACCTGGCTGTGAATTGAAAATTATGATTTTTACCCCAAATCATTCACGACCAAAATATACATTGCTTCGATTAAACACGTAGACACACAATGGCTTCTAATAAAATAAAATAAACATGAAAAAGCGAGTTAATCTTGCAGTAATTATTAAATATATTTTCAGTTATTTTTGCAAATATCCACAGTTGCAGTTGAACATATCCTTTGTGTTCTTATTGACATGATCTGTGTTGTTTAGGCACTGGATTGGTAATCTTCAGCTTCTTCTGTTGGTTTCTCAGAATCTGGTAGCAAGATGTTTCCAGAAAACATAAAGCGTTGACCTTATTTTGTTTTAATGCTGGGGCAGCATTGAAACAACATTGGGCGAACGCCTCAGGTTTGATGGGTTATTACTTTAAAATAACCAGTGAAATCTGATCCATGTTTCTATCTTCTGATGCCTCCTAGAAATCCTGGAATCTATGGATCAAGTCAGGTATTCTCAAAATGGCTGACCTGATTATCAGGCGTGTGATTGGTCCAGATGGCCATCTCGGCCAATCACTCGTTTCCGATCTAGGTCAATTTGTTTTGGAATATCCACCCAGAAGAGTCAGTCCCCATATAGCACCTCAATTTTCTCCACAGACTGGGATTGCAAAACAAAGTGCGTGCACCTTGTGAAACCCAATGTACTATTGTGACTGCTATGTGTGGGCATGGCTTTACTTGTTGTATTTAACAGGATTACATAGAAAATCACACCTTGTTATGGTAAAGTATCAGGCCTGACCGCTGTCAGTAATTGTAGGCCTACACCATCAGAAGGCTGGGTCAAAACTGTACATTTTCTTCGTCGTCGACAAATATTACATTCCACTGGAACAGTTGCTATGCACCTCAAGAGCTGCCTTAATTGATACAGAGTCTCTGGTGCCGGAACAACGTTCAGACAGCATTGCTGTTGTCGGCGCTTGTGCAGGTTAATTTCCCTGTCATTCACATCTGACAGGGATAGAGCCCACAGACAAATCCAATGCGGATTGCCAACTGCAGTCCGCGCGACATGCATCGGGATACTGACAAAACTTAGAGTAGGGATCACAGTTGACAGGCCACATTGAACCAATGCTGGACTAATTTTGGGCCACTGTCGCAGACGCTGGCCCAATATCAAACCAGCATTGGTTTAATGGATCTTGTTTACTGGGATAGCCGCGGTAAAATATGTAAGCAAATGGAAATCCCGACACTTGTCTTTCCCAAAACAAAACAACAGCGGCCGCCGCACCCGCTGCTCGTTTGTCAATGTCTGTCAGGGTTTTTGTCTGCAAGCTTCTGCCAGTCTCACATAAACATACAATGTTATATGTGGACAGGTCGCGAAAAAAAGTGAATCACCGGGCTCTCAGCAAACAAGAGATGTTGACACAATGTTTGATTGATGTTGGGTCAACGTTGTAGACGGCTGTCCAACATCAAAACAACATTGGATCAACGTGTAAAATCTTAGAAATCACTAAAAAATACTTGATATTTTTACTGCAAAAAAATCAATTAAAATAATTAAAATTTGCAAATTAATGGTCTTTAAAAATACAAAATCTTATTGGCATTTTAACATCGGATATAGATTAGGATAAAAGAGTGATTACTTGATAAGTATTTAATTTTCACACCTAAAAAATTAGGTGATCCTACATTTGAATAACAGTTTATAAGAGTACCTCCTTGACACACTTTTGTTTGTAAATTATAGTTAGATAAACATGTTTTCAACAACACAACATGTGCTTTACCAAGACAGAAAGCTGCTTTAGTTCACTGTAATATACATAGTGTTTTCAAGGTTGCCAATAATTGTACACCAATGAAATATTGAAACGTTCTTTAAAAAAATGTTCTACCTGAGTTCAGTATGAACCCCGGAACAGGTAGATTCAATACCCTGTATCCGATAGAGAATTGACAAGCTCTAAATTATACAAACAAACGTCAGAATACATTCTCGCCAATAAGATGACAGCCAAGTGAAGACGTTTAGCCCCACACTATCAATCCTGTACGTGTCAAAACAAAGCCTTTACTTTGATTATCTCTTCATCTTAGAGAATTCACATTGGGTGGAATCCAGTCATCATGCATCATAATGATTCCACCAGAGATTTTGGAAAATTACATAATTATCAATCAGCTTAAAACAATAATTTTCAATTGTAAAGTTGAAGCAAGGAATTTTCTATATTTCTTGGTTGAAGAAAGTGCAACAGCTATACGTGTGTTAATATTTCGATGGGAATATCATTTCGGATGATAAATTAAACAGATCCAGCCTATGTACAACAAATCTCAGCAAACACAAAACATTTTTATAACATTTGTACAATGTTGGACCAACGTCGAAGACGTTGGGCCGACGTTGTACAAATGTTTTAAAATATTTTGTGTTTGCTGGGAGGAGCTTTTAGAGACACACGTTTCAATTAGATGTTATTTATTCTTCACTAATCATTATGTGTTTATGAAACCTCACTTGGTTTTCCAATTATCGATTCGACTCTCCGCTGATCAGCAGTTGAGGCGGGCAACTTGTAGTTATGACACATGTCTGAGCTTCTGCCTGACACCCCCCTCTCACACTCTATCAGTGACATACCACCTTACCATCAGATACGATTTTACACCCGCTATGTCTGAGAAATCTTAACTGCACAATAAACAGTTAAAAAGGTCGGCGACCTGTTCCCCGGAGGTTAATTGAAAAATGGGATCCTGGTTCGGTGGCGGTGTCTGTTTTTGTGTGGCGCCACCTCGCGGTACTGTGGATTCCTGTGGCTATCATATATCGCCTCAGGTTGAATGTAAGGTGTGCATCCTGCAAACACGAGGCATTCACCCAATGCTGCTGTAATGTTGGGCCAGATGGCCCAACATTACAGCAGCATTGGGTCAATGCCTCGTGCTTGCTGGATCGTCAGGGTCTTGTGAGGATCCCAATAAAGACAAGATTCCAGACAATGGTTGATTAATGCTGGTCCAACGCCGTAAACGATGGGCCAACATCAAGCCACCATTGGGATAAACATCCCAGCAAAGACAAGACTTGAGCCAATGGTGGCTTAACGTCGTAGACGGTGGGCCAACATTAAGTCACCATTAGGATAAATATATTCCAGCAAATCACACTTTCAACAATTCTATTGTTTTTTAGCCTTATTCTACTCCTTCTTTCATACTTGATTGTAGGCTATGGTACTTAAATTGATATAGATGGCTGCCTAAAAATCTGTACACTGTATTAACACAGTGATACGATGGTTTATTTGATTAATATTTAGCGAATATGATACATATAGCGAATATGATACAATATGGTACATACTTATTCAAAGGTCTGGTCACCAACAAAACGGGGATACAATTTACCATGCATGATAGATGCAAACTATGAACTTTTCATGTAAATCTCTGATCTTCTTGATCTTCTAGATTGACCAGCTTTTGACTTATTATTAGAGAATGCCCTGAAGTAATAATTTTGTATTACTCATTGGTATGAGTATCCTGGAGAGTCATGTAAAAAGTACAATTATAGTTAGCTAAAGGTTATGTGGATTTATGAGTGTCGCTAAGTACGCCAGTTGCAGCAGGCAGGTGTAGTACCATGTAAAGACAAACAGCAGTATCTGGTTACTTGTAAAGTAAGCAGTTACTGCTGTTGTCATTGTATGGCAGTGTATTGTCGTGCAAAGCCTAAAGGTAGTATCTGCTTACTTTAAAAGTAAGCAGATACTGCCTTTTGGCTTTGCAGAACAGTGTAGTCCCCTTCATTATTCGCACTAAATCTGCATGACTATATGACATGGTCTGCTCGTATATATGTCATCTCTGCACTTTTTCATGGTCGTTATTGTATTTTTACGAAACTAATGGCTGTTTATACACGGTACTTTTAGTGTGAACAGTCACTGACATGATTTATTATCAAGCTTAAATGTACAAAATTACCAAACATTAAACATGTATAACTCATAAATTAAAGGTAGGCTACAATGCACCTGTAAGTTCAAAGAAAAGGTCACTACTGGTTTGAAATGTTTTGTCGGAAATGCTCTAAAATATTGTACGTGATGAAATGATGCTTAAACCCATGTGACAGGATATTAAAATTGTTGACTAAAAAAGTGGATTATATACTTACCATCAAAGTAGTTCCGTACCTGCAACACTACATAACAAATTATGTTAGGAGTGAGTGAATGAAATAAAATTAAACAAATGAATAAATGAACAAATGAATTGATGAGTAAACGAATGAAATAATGAATGAAATAATGAATGAATGAATGAATGAATGAATGAATGAATGAATGAATGAATGAATGAATAATTGAATGAATGAATGAATGAATGAATGAATGAATGAATGAATGAATGAATGAATGAATGAATGAATGAATGAATGAATGAATGAATGAATGAATGAATAAATGGATAGATATTTTGAAAATATAGTAAATTTTAAAAAATATCAATCTAATGCTAGAAATACATATGAATGGTAGCAACATTGATAATTTTACAAAAAATATCTCTCTTCATAAAATGCAATTTATCCAATTTCAAAATGGTGTTATTAGGCCATATTGTGTAAATTAATATTGGAACACAGAATTCTATATTAGGAGCAAAGACGTTGGTGGCAGCTCGTGTGATTACATGTATATTGAAGCCAGCTTTTTCATAAACTACTTAATTGTTATTTGTGCTAGCATGATAACACATCAATAGTTTAAAGTGTGGTGGTGTTGCAAATCTACACCAGCACTTTGTCTTGAGTTTTCCTTGGTTGTGTGGTTTGGTGCCGAGCCAACATTTAGCCACATTGTATTAGATGTTATGTTGATTGACAGATACACAGCTGCCTGTGGCTCCCCACAAGAGGTCGTACTCTGTGAATTAACATACATCAACCCTTGTGATACAGAATTGTTGGTCTCTATTTTTCAATCATTTGAATGACGAGAAATATTCATATTTAGAACAAATATACACCTCTAAAATTGTATTGTTTGATTTACTGAATATATAATACAAACTATATTTTGAGAATTTCAGTAACATTTCTCTACATTTTTTTTATATCCATGGAGACCAAAGGGTTTTATTTAATTTGATATCATCATAAATATTTCAGTTAGCTCTTTTTGATTCATTTGTATACCTACTATGTTATGGGTCTTCGCCCATTATAAATATTTTTACTCTTACATCGAAGGGATCGACTTTAGATCGACTTTATTTTTACACTCACAGCAAACACGAGAAATAGACCCAATGCTGGACCAACGTTGGGTCATCGTCTACGACGCTGGCCCAACATTGGACCAACATTGGGTCTATGTTTCGTGTTTGTTGGGTGCACACTGTAAGAGTAAATATATTTATCGATTGACTTTTACGTCAGAATCTGACGTTTGCAGACGTCATAATTTGACGTCTACAGTCGATCCCCGCGCTGTGAGGGCTAAAATCCTTGCTAAGATTGATAACGTGATCCGGACTGTTGTGTGGATCCCTACGACTCTGGATTCAGTGTCAGATAGCGCCCCAGGAGTCTGGATACACGTCAGCTCATCTTACACAGAGAATACGAGACCGAAGATTGGTTTACTACATTGAGCCAGCGTTGGCTGAACGTTTGCTGGGTACACACGTCAAGGATCCCTCCCAGAAAACGGGCCCCTCCCAGAAAACATGGCACCTTAACCCAACGCTGGATGAATGCATGATCCAGCGTCGCAGACGGTGGGCCAGCATTGATCCGGCGTTGTGTGAATGGCTCTTGTGTTCTAGGCTACCACCCTTTCCTCAATCCATCCACGTACCCCCCCCCCCCCCCTCTCTCTCTCTCTGCCATCTCTAAACACTTGTTGGAACTTCTCCACCCTCCTTCACCAAGAAGGAAAATAAACTAGATGTTTCTGAATTTAACGCTCCATAAACACTTAGTAACCACTTTGTGTCGTGTAAATTTCATGTGATTTTACATAATTATACTAACATTTCAACCGATTGTTTTGTATGCATGCATTTGAAAAAGGGCCGCTTTACGTGGAGTACTCAGACGTTTATAGATGTTCAGATACTTGGGGTTTTTTTGCTCTGTATAACTTTGTCTCTCTTTCGACATCACCTGTTTGCCACAGTATTTCTTATACGTTCACACCATTATCCCATAAAATGTTCCGACAGCAATTAAACACAGCAATAAATTCATATTCTTATTTTCTACTCAACATAATCATTTTTTGTCATAATGTTTTTAAATTTTAAAATATAAATAATGCTAAGAACATATATGCAAATAAATTATTGATTTAACCCTTTGACGTCCAGGCCGGGGTGCATGCCAGGATCCAGATATACTGGTGTAGGAGTTCTATTTTTCGTCATTTGAAGCTGGAATTGCTAACGCAATTTCCAGCTTCAAATGACGAAAAATACATGAATGTAGTATATATTTGACGAAAATTTGTGTCATTTTATGGTTACGTTCATTGACGAATGACGACGGAAATTTCCGTCATGTATGGTAGTGAAAAGGTTAACTGATTTTAAAATGAATAAACGCAGCTTACCAAACGGAAACTATATACGTAGTCACACTGTTTTTAATGACCTCTGACTAAACAAAAAAAATCACTCAATGATACGTTTTAAGATGCTTCACAGCACAAGTGTAAGATATATTCTTATTGCCTCGAGCCTATGATTAATACCGTCAGATCATAAGCTGTTTGATGAAAACTTACGACTGCGACGTAAAGCGGGGGCGTACCATCTTACCCGGCGATGCCCCAGCGCCGGATCAACGCTGGGCCAGCGTCGAAGACGCTGGCCCAGCGTTGATTCAGCGCTGGGTCGGTGTATTTTCTGAACCTGGATCAGTTTTATGATCCTGATCCGTACTTCTGCTGGGGTGCACGCCCACCATACCACGCCTCGTTACACAATGGTGCCGCCTGTCAAATGTCATCCTGCTTATGTGAAGAATCCTAAATCCACATGGATCATCTAGGTACAGATAAACTATGAATTAAAACACAAATCAAACTTACGGAAATACAAACTGCTGTACATAAAAAAATCCGTGAACAATCACTATAATATAAAGTTAGTGCTATTATATTGTAGCAGGTTGCATAATTTATAGGATTCTAGGGAAAGGGTGCACCAACACTCCCGGTGTCCTAAATCCCTATAGATCAATCCCTATATGGATCAATAAATGATTAACTTAAAACAAAAAACAAATGGATTGCTTATATAAATAAAAACACATATATTGAAAGATTCAGTGACAAATCAATAAAGTTAGAATTTTTTTAATGTAGCAGGTGGCACAAATTATAGGTTCTCGTGGCCAGAGGGTGCGCCGGGATCGCTTCAATACCGGTGGATAGTGGTCCCATCAGTCAGACATTTTGTGAAGTTGATCCAGATGAAAGGATGCGGTGAGCACTGACACTGTCGGCAGCTTTGTACACCCCTCCCACCTTTCACGTCTTGTCATTCTTAAGTAGCAGCGTAATTTATGTGAGCAGACTTTATCCATCAGATATTATATGTTGACCCGATGTCGGTGTAATGTTGGGCCACCGTCTGCGACGCTGGCCCAACATTACGCCGACATCGGGTCAGCATCTTGTGTTTGCTAAGCTAGCATCACGTGACCTGACCGTAACCATGGCGATGTACATCCGTGAATGGCTAAACATATCTTCAGTAATTAATATGGCAACTGCTTCGTGGATCTATGATTTTTTTATGTGAATCTACGAAAAGTTGCATTTTGAAACTCCTCTTAAACAATATGCTTTTCTGAAATGACGTAACTCCAATAATTCACATGGCGATATTACAATTACTTGAACTTACTCACTCACTGGTATGATTGAATTACGTAAATCACATGTATGATTTAACTACTTTATAGTACTCAATTACCTAATTCACTCAAGCACTCAGATGTTTCAGTGAACTTCTATCACTCACTGTTTTCTGGTCACACGTCGAGCGTAACTGAAAACTCTGAGGTAGACAAACCAAAATCATGAATCAACTTCAATTCTGTCGAAAATGATATTAATAGGCCTATATTGCTTGACCTTGAAAAATGGCGGCCATATTGGATATCACCCACAATGCAATGTCTTGGGTGCTTAGTGGCCTCACCCCCAGCAAATACAAAACATTTGTATAACATGTATACAATGTTGGGACAACGTCGAAGACGTTGGGCCGACATACATGTTATACATGTTATACAAATGTTCTGTGTTCCCTGTGCTGTTATGTCGGGCGTACCTGTTAACCCCATTGTACAATGAATGTAGACACAAAAATTATAAATTTCCTTCCATTCTGTCAGAAATGAAAATAATTTATTGCTTGACTTAGCAGAAAATGGCGATCATCTTCGATTTTATCCACAACACAATGTTTAGTGTGCTCCCTGGCCACACGATCGTACATGAAAACCATAAGATAGACACCAAAATCATGAATCTGCGTCAATTCTGTTGAAAATGGCATTATTATTTTTTAATTGACCTTGTAAAAATAGCGACCATTTTGAAATTTACCCATAAGGCAAGGTCGGACGTACCTGACAACTCAAAGATAGACACCAAAAACACGAATCTGTTTCTTTTCTGTCGAAAATTATATTAATTTAATGTTTGACCTTTGCCAACTGGCGGCTATCTTGAAAAATAGCGGCCATTCGCGCCAAATTTGGTGCTTGTTTCGTAATTTGAGCGATTGATTCACTTAACCGATCCACAATAAAACACTAAAAATTTAATTTAAATTTCAGTCACTTGAAGTTGTGTCTCGCTACCGCTACACACAAATACAAGTGATTGGAATTTACTAGTGTTTGTGAAATTTAAGAGAGGGACAACAACCGTTACATATATCAGTGTTGGGAAAAAGCCACATTTCACAGAAGATAACAAATAGAAGATCATAATAAAACACACACAAACACCATAATAATCGAAATTAGTCATTTTACCCACAGAGCTCTTGAGCTACTTAATTTAAATTCCCAGTCACTTGAACCTGTGTCTCGCTACCGCGATCCACAGCTTCAAGTGACTGAAAATTAGTCGCATTTGTAAAATGAAGTCGTATTTTGTTTATCAATTCCACAGATCCAGGACATTTTTCAGTGACAATAAAATCATGCACATAAAAAACTCACTGGTCTACATTTACTCTTACAGCGCGGGGATCGGCTTTAGTCGTCAGAATCTGACGTCTGTAGACGTCAGATTCTGACGTCTAAAGTCGATTCCCGCAATGTAAGAGTAAAAATATTTCTAATGGCCGTAGACCCATAACACAGGTATTCAAATGAATCAGAAAGAGCTGACTAAGACATTTATGATGATTTCAAATTAAAAGAAACCCTTTGGTCTCCATGGTTTTTAAAAAATATTCAGCGCTTCAAGGGTTAGTGTAGCAGTGTTTTAACCCCTATACCGCTACTCGTTTTTAATCTATTTATTATTAGCCGATCAAATCAATGTTAATGTGATTGAAATGAGAGTTTTAACATCAAAATTTACAAATATTTGGTCTAACGTTATACAAATATGAGTAATTTTCACCCACTTGAGGTTGTGGATCGCGGTAGCGAGACACAGCTTCAAGTGGGTGAAAATGTATTTTTTTATGATAGCATTTGAAGGGCCAAGTGTTAAATCTGCAGATTCACGACTGACGATAAAACCATTACCATATTGTGTAATCTGCCATATTACATTGACCTGTGAAACAGATGGCGAGGATAAACAAATAGAGTGGTCAAGCGGGAATCATGTAACCCGGAACGTCACAACACAGGTCAGCCAGCCAGCCAGCCAGACTGACCAGACTGACCGGGAGGCCTGTGGGACCTGCCCAAATGCCGAATACTTTCCATTACTTAGTAAGTATGTGCCAGGTGCGTATGCGACCGTACGAGTACTAGGGATGCGCCACAAAATGCCACTATAAATCTGTATATTATCGCTTTGTGACGTAATTTGTAATTAAATACCTCAATAATTAAAATCACCCACTATTGTTATTATATTATAGTAGCTATGGTTGTAAAGCGTGTTTTACTGTAAAATATTTGATTTGGCTTTCTGGCTTGATGTTCCGTCAAGTCTGACGTGGATCGTAGGCCTGCGATTGGTCGAGATGGCCATCTCGACCAATCACAGGCCGAAGATCTGGGTCAGTGTAATGGTGAATACGGATCTGATTTCCAGACCCCTCTGGTCAAATCGTGGTGAACGTGCCAAACAAACAAAGTCACGTAAAGCGGATTATTTCACCACCAAGAAACAGTCGAGAGAAAAAGGGCACATTTTAAAAATGATTTTAAGAGACATCAAAATGTGTTCCTCTGTATAGCCTAATATAACAGCCCGTATTGCTAGAGCGATATCAAGACAAATCGCACTATTCTCACAATGCCCTCATCATTTCATCACCATCGCCTTTGGACGAAAAATAGGTAGTAATATGTTCATACGCAATTGAAGAGTGGCTCAGTCTGCTACCCTTCATTCAGTAAGTTGTTATTCTATTTGAATAGGTGTAGAATAGAGTAACTATATTTATTATGCCTCGTTTAACCTTTTTAACCGTTAGATTATTTAATTGGAATGTTCACCCGCTTGAAGTTGTGTCTCGCTGACGCAATCCACAACTTCAAGTGAGTGAAAATTATTCAGATTTTACAAAATGGATGTAAACAATTTTGAAATTTTGTTGATTGATGTTACGTTTTATCTCTAACATGTTCAAACCCTGGTAGTCAATGTGCTAATCAAAATGAAGAAAAGAATATAATCGGGACCGGAGGTTAAAGGGTTAAGCTGATTGTTTTTTTTTTTATTCAAATCAGACAGATTTACAGTAAGTATCTCAGTCATGCCACCTGTCGCTGGTCGGGGAATGAGATGTACTTCTGGAAATTCCTGGAACTACTCCTAGAAATTGTAACCAAGCATTTAGCCGTGCAGCTGCTCAAATGCACACATTTTATCAGCTCAAGTGGCTTTCTGTTCCCCAATATCACATATAATAGTGATGGTATATATCTGTATTTTATACTGTATTACTTATTACAATTCCGACTGAAACATGTATTTTCAGAAAAGTGATAAACGATTTTTTGTACGCAACATTATTACTACCAGATTTTGTTTCACTTTCAATGATGACTTGAAAATGAAATATTCAATCTGCCACATTGTAAAGACGGAGATACGAACTTTAAATCCTCAAGACGATCATCTGTTGACCAAGCCTTTCGAAATTATAGTTTAGAATAAAAATATGTTCATATTTATCTATGGAAAAGCTTCCATTGTAAATTAAGATAATATACCTAAGGACTATATTTTATAATTTTAATTATTTTGACACTATCTTCTTCTGATAAAACAGCTATTAAGGTGTGATTCCAAAGCATAAATAATATGTGGCTTGGAATAGCATTTTGTAGAAGAATAAAACATTTATAATGACAGTAGACCCATAATTTACATAGGTATTCAAATGAAACGAAAAGAGCTAACTAAGATATTTATGATGATTTTAAATTGAAATTTTTTTTTGATCTCTTGGTTTATATAAAACTATTTCAGCAAACTGTGGAAGCTTGAATTTACCATTGTCATCTTCATCCACTACAGGCCGCCAATTGCTGTCGCAATTCTCGACTTGTAATAGATGAAGATGGCTTAAAGTGGGTGACAAATGAAAAAAATATTTTTATTATTAAAACAGTTCCACAAATATGTTCGTTCTAAACCCAATAGGTGTTAGAAATTAAGTCTTTCTTTAGATATACAAAATGATGCATCGCAAAGGTTTAAAGGGTTAAGTGTAAATCAAGTAATTCAATTTGAATTGCGCCTATTTTTCATAAATACAATTTCCTAAATAAAAATATTTTTCGTCATGTGAAGCTTCAAATGAATAAAACAGCATATCAACAGCACATAAACAGCACACCAACATCACATCAGCAGCACATAAACAGCATATCAGCAGCACATCAACGGCACATCACCAGCACACCAACAGCACATCAACAGCACACCACCAGCACATCAACAACACATCAACAGCACATCAACAGCACACCAACAGCACATCAACAGCACACCAACAGCACATCAACAGCACACGAACAGCACATCAACAGCACACCAACAGCACATCAACAGCACACCAACAGCACATCAGCAGCACACCAACAGCACATCAGCAGCACATCAGCAACACATCAGCAGCACATCAGCAGCACATCAGAAGCACACCACCAGCACACCACCAGCACACCAACAGCACATGAACAGCACATAAACATCACACCAACAGCACATCAACAGCAAACGAACAGCATATCAACAGCACATAAACAGCACACCAACAGCACATCAACAGCACATAAACAACACATCAACAGCACATCAACAGCACATCAGCAGAACATCAACAGCACATCAACGGCACACCACCAGCACATCAGGAGCACATCAACAGCACATCAACAGCACATCAACAGCACACCAGCAGCACATCAACAGCACATAAACAACACATCAACAGCACATCGACAGCACATCAGCAGAACATCAAAAGCACAACAACAGCACACCACCAGCACATCAGGAGCACATCAACAGCACATCAACAGCACACAAACAACACACCAGCAGCACATAAACAGCACATAAACAACACATCAACAGCACATCGACAGCACATCAGCAGAACATCAAAACCACATCAACAGCACACCACCAGCACATCAGGAGCACATCAACAGCACATCAACAGCACACAAACAGCACATCAGGAGCACATCAACAGCACATCAACAGCACACCAGCAACACACCAGCAGCACATCAACAGCACATCAACAGCACACCAACAGCACATCAGCAGCACACCAAAAGCACACCAACAGCACATCAGCAGCACATCAACAGCACATCAACAGCACACCAACAGCAAATCAACAGCACATGAACACATGAGCAGCACATAAACAGCACACCAACAGCACACCAACAGCACACCAGCAATACACCAGCAGCACATCACCAGCACATCAGCAGCACATCAACAGCACATCAGCAGCACATCAACAGCGCATCAACAGCACATAAACAGCACATCAGCAGCACATCAACAGCACACCAGCAGCACATAAACAGCACATCAACAGCACATCAACAGCACATCAACAGCACATCGACAGCACATCAACAGCACACCAGCAGCACATAAACAGCACATCAACAGCACATCAACAGCACATCAACAGCACATCGACAGCACATCAACAGCACATCGACAGCACATCAACAGCACACCAGCAGCACATAAACAGCACATCAACAGCACATCAACAGCACATCAACAGCACATCGACAGTACATCAACAGCACACCAGCAGCACATAAACAGCACATCAACAGCACATCAACAGCACATCAACAGCACATCGACAGCACATCAACAGCACATCGACAGCACATCAACAGCACACCAGCAGCACATAAACAGCACACCAACAGCACACCAAGATCACATCAACAGCATACCAGCAGCACATAAACAGCACATCAACAGCACACCAAGATCACATCAACAGCACACCAGCAGCACATAAACAGCACATCAACAGCACATCAACAGCACATCAACAGCACATCGACAGCACATCAACAGCACACCAGCAGCACATAAACAGCACACCAACAGCACACCAAGATCACCTCAACAGCACACCACCAGCACATCAACAGCACATCAACAGCACACCAGCAGCACATCAACAGCACATCAACAGCACATAAACAGCATATCAATAGCACACCAGCAGCACATCAACAACACATCGACAGCACATCAACAGCACACCAACAACACATCAACAGCAGCTCAACAGCACATCAGCAGAACATCAACAGCACATAAACAGCACACCACCAGCACATCAGGAGCACATCAACAGCACATCAACAGCACACAAACAACACATCAACAGCACATCAACAGCACATCAGCAGAACATCAACAGCACATAAACAGCACACCACCAGCACATCAGGAGCACATCAACAGCACATCAGCAGCACACCAACAACACATCAACAGCACATCAACAGCACATCAGCAGAACATCAACAGCACATAAACAGCACATCAACAGCACATCAGGAGCACATCAACAGCACATCAATAGCACACAAACAACACACCAGCAATACACCAGCAGCACATCACCAGCACATCAGCAGCACATCAACAGCACATCAGCAGCACATCACCAGCACATCAGCAGCACATAAACAGCACATCAGCAGCACATCAACAGCACACCAACAGCACACCAAGATCACATCAACAGCACACCAACAGCACATCAATAGCACACCACCAGCACATCAACAGCACATCAACAGCACACCAGCAGCACATCAACAGCACATCAACAGCACATCAACAGCACATCAACATCACATCAACAGCACACCAAGATCACATCAACAGCATACCAGCAGCACATCAGCAACACACCACCAGCACATCAACAGCACATCAACAGCACACCAGCAGCACATCAACAGCACATCAACAGCACATAAACAGCACATTATTAGCACACCAGCAGCACATCAACAACACATCGACAGCACATCAACAGCACACCAACAACACATCAACAGCACATCAACAGCACATCAGCAGAACATCAACAGCACATCAACAGCACACCACCAGCACATCAGGAGCACATCAACAGCACATCAGCAGCACACTAACAGCACATCAACAGCACACCAACATCACATCAACAGCACACCAAGATCACATCAACAGCATACCAGCAGCACATCAGCAACACACCACCAGCACATCAACAGCACATCAACAGCACACCAGCAGCACATCAACAGCACATCAACAGCACATGAACAGCACATCAATAGCACACCAGCAGCACATCAACAACACATCGACAGCACATCAACAGCACACCAACAACACATCAACAGCACATCAACAGCACATCAGCAGAACATCAACAGCACATCAACAGCACACCACCAGCACATCAGGAGCACATCAACAGCACATCAACAGCACACAAACAACACACCAGCAGCACATCAACAGCACATAAACAACACATCAACAGCACATTGACAGCACATCAGCAACACATCAAAAGCACATCAACAGCACACCACCAGCACATCAGGAGCACATCAACAGCACATCAACAGCACACAAACAGCACATCAGGAGCACATCAACAGCACATCAACAGCACACCAGCAGCACACCAGCAGCACATCAACAGCACATCAACAGCACACCAACAGCACATCAGCAGCACATCAAAAGCACACCAACAGCACATCAGCAGCACATCAACAGCACATCAACAGCACATCAACAGCACACCAACAGCAAATCAACAGTACATCAACAGCACACCACCAGCACACCAACAGCACATGAACAGCACATAAACAGCACACCAACAGCACACCAACAGCACACCAGCAATACACCAGCAGCACATCACCAGCACATCAGCAGCACATCAACAGCACATCAGCAGCACATCAGCAGCACATCAACAGCACATCAGCAGCACATCAGCAGCACATCAACAGCACATCACCAGCACATGAGAAGCACATCAACAGCACATCAGCAGCACATCAACAGCACATCAACAACACATCAACAGCACACCAAGATCACATCAACAGCACATCAACAGCACATGAGAAGCACATCAACAGCACATCAGCAGCACATCAACAGCACACCAACATCACATCAACAGCACACCAAGATCACATCAACAGCATACCTGCAGCACATCAGCAACACACCACCAGCACATCAACAGCACATCAACAGCACACCAGCAGCACATCAACAGCACATCAACAGCACATAAACAGCACATCAATAGCACACCAGCAGCACATCAACAACACATCGACAGCACATCAACAGCACACCAACAGCACATCAACAGCACACCAGCAGCACATCAACAGCACATAAACAACACATCAACAGCACATCGACAGCACATCAGCAGCACATCAGCAGCACATCAACAGCACATCAACAGCACATCAGTAGCACATCAACAGCACATCAACATCACATCAACAGCACATCAACAGCACATCAACAGCACATGAGAAGCACATCAGCAGCACAGATTCATTTGCGCGTCCACCACCCTGCAACCGACATCTCAGAGCAGGTGTACATTATAATTTAAAAACAATAATGGCATCTTGTGGTTACGGGCTATACATAGAATATGCAGATATAATGTGGCCATGACAGAAAGAGACGCAAAATGACAAATAGCAGAAAAAACCACCTGTCCTCCTCAGAGACGTCTCTGTCAGCATCAAAGAGAGATTTAGCCGTGTGCAACAAATACCTGAATTAATTTACACAACACACAGCACCGTGATGTAAAGACAAACAACAGTTATTGCTCACTTGTAAAGTAAGCAGTTACTGCTGTGTGACTTTGCACAGCAGAGTTATTCTTAGGCCAATTCTAGAGAAAACTGTTGTAGTCAATAGTCAGAAGAAAATAACACATACAGAAATTATGGGACATGTGATTGTTGGAAGGAATTATTTCTCATTTATTTCAATTATTTCTCATTTGAGGATAGAAATTATAATAATATTTCAACTTGAAATGTATACTCATAGGAGGACAAATATCACAAATAATTCGGAATTTGTTTCGATCACTTGAGATTTTAATAATATTTATATGTCCCACTGTGGGATCAGCTGTTCGTTTCACCCTAAAAGCTGGCCACCGTCCTTTGGCCGGGCGGTGGTTTCCCGTAATAAACAGCCCTCCCAGCTGTTCAAATGCATGGGGTATGTAATCCATGCAAACAAATAATTATAGAACTTATAAAAATAAGTAGGGCATTGCGTACGGTCGTATGTCTGACTCTATATAAGCTAATTTCCAAGGTTGTCACAATGCAGTTTTAATGCTGGCCCATCGTCTGCGACACTGGCCCATCATTAAAACCAACATTGGATCAACGTCTCCGATCTGCTGGGAGGACACGGAGAGTGTGGTAACATATGCTTTCAATAATTAGTATTCATTTTATATTGATATGATATATATTGTTGTCAGCTAAATTGTCTTCTCGCACTCTCGCCTCCAAGATATTGTTTATATGCTATAATATAATTCAGAAGGCTTTATGTATTTCTGCTCAAAGGCAGAAAACGTATCCATGATAGGCCATGATTGGTTGATGTATGCTAATGAGAAATGTCTATTTCTTGTGATGTATATGCATATACAGGTACTGATATAGCAGAACAAGGTGTAACCGTATGCCTGCAAGGCAGGGCTCGGACAACATGACGCTTTAAGTCCCGAGAGGAACTGTCACGTTCTCTGATAAGTGCTAGTTTGTTAACAATGCTATTTTATTTTTTTGTCTTTAAAATTGTGGGTTTTGTAATCGTGATGCAATAGATATGTCAGGGAGTGAAATTTATACTTCATTGTAGTCCGCATCATATATGGTAAATCATCACGACAAACACGGCATGTGGAGTATCACAGACGTCTTTGATCTTTGTCAGACAGTAAGGGGATGCCATGTGGATATTTATGAAAAACCTGCTTTTTTCATCAGTATTCAGACTTGAGGCGTGCAGGATGTATAGCGATGTGATCACAAGATGTCACGGTCATATCTCACTGCTACCAGCACCATTGTCTCCACCAGTACTCACTGCAGTACAAAGACAAACAACAGTAGCTGCTTACTCGAAAAGTAAGCAGTTACTGCTGTTTGTCTTTGCACTGCAGGATATAATATTATGTAACCCAGCTTTAAGCCAATGCTAGGCGTGGCGCCATCTAGATCAGTATTTCTCAAAAAACTCATTGGATGGTACACTAACAATATTTTCAAGTGAGCTGCAAGACAATATCCGTCTCCTGGGAATTAAAACGTACAAATGTCACTTAGTAAAGTGATATTCAGAACTTTTCAATTCTTAGTGGATTATACCATCTGACACGGTGTATTATGGATATTTCCATGTGCGGAGATATATTTCTTTCCATGAAACGGATTAAGATTAGATGATCTAACTTTATTAAGCAAAAATAGCGCCTATTATTTTATTCAAGCAACTTTTGTGATACATGCTGATTGTATCACTAAAGTATTTTAACAGTGACCCGTCATGCAAGAAGGTACCTCCCCGCGGGTTTCTTACAATTACTTATGATGTCATTTAAAATTTAATTTTAATGATTAAAAACTAATTTTAAAATATTTAAATTATTCCAGTTATCGAAACAGAAAGGACACGGCTATCATATCAACTATAAAAACTAATTTTGAAAATTTTGATTCCACGGCCCTTTTCGCGTGGCGGGTCACTAACAGTTCCCGCTTATTAAATGATCAACGATTAGTTATCATTCGACTATTAAATGAAATTTTATACATTCACGTGTTCAGCATTGTGCAGCTGAATTGTTATCCCTATTTTTCGTTCATTTGAAGCTGAAATTGCTAACGCAATTTCCAGCTTCAAGTTCAAATGACGAAAAATATTACTATTTATGAAACCTAAACACCTCTCAGATTGAATAATATGTATTTGATGACCTGAGGCCTATTACATGTATTTGATCACCTGAGGCCTAGTTGTTCAACCCCCCAGTGCGGGGATAGACTTTAGTCGTCAGAATTTGACGTCTGTAGACGACAGATACTGACGACTAAAGTAGATCCCCGCAATGTAAGAGTGAAAATATTTCTAATGGCCGTAGACCCATAACATAGGTATTCAAATTAATCAGAAAGAGCCAACTAAGACGATTATGATGATTTCAGATTGCCAAAAACCCTTCAGTCTCCATGGGTTTTACAAATATATTTCAGCGCTTTAAGGGTTAACTCTGAATCATAGCTGGACCAGCATCTTATACGTATAGGATCACCTCTACCCCAGCACTGGGCGTGGGGTCGTTTTGTCACAAACTCATTGGATAACAATGATTAACAATGACAATAACTAACAATAATAACAAAAATTAACAACAACAATAATTAAGAATTATAATGAAAAAATACATTAACAAATTATCCAATAAAATTTTATCCAATAATTACCAAAATTATTACAATTTACAAAATACTTTACCTTTGAAAAAAATTACCTTCACAATATTATTTTCAAGCGAGCTGAAAATAAACTATGTCCGTCTCCTTGAAATTATAAGGTGGAAATACCACTTTAATTCGTAAAGGACTGTACAATCAGACACGTTGTATTACAGATATTCCCATGTGTGAAGAACGAAAGAAAGGAAGGAGATGAACAAAGAAGGAACGAGAGAAGAAAGGACGAATGTAAAGAAGGAAAAAGGGAGGAAAGAATGGAGGACAAAAGAAGGGAGGGGGGAATGAAGAAAGGAAGAGGCGGAAAGAGAGAGGGAGGGGTGGAAGGCCAAAAAAAAAGAAAGAAAGAAAGAGGGAGAGAAAGAAGGAATCAAGGAACGATTAGAAAAAAATGAGGAAAGGGTGCAAAATTTGAATCAGGAATACAGATAGGAATGATTACATGAAAAAAAAATGAGCTAAGAACGAACAAACGAACAAACGAACGAACGAACAAACGAACGACCGAACGAACGAACGAACGAACAAACGAACGAACGAACGAACGAACGAACGAATGAATGAATGAATGAATGAATGAATGAATGAATGAATGAATGAATGAATGAATGAATGAATGAATGAATGAATGAATAAATGAATAATTGAATGAATGAATGAATAAATGAATGAAGGAATGAAGGAATCAATGAATAAATGAATGAATGAATGAATGAATGAATGAATGAACGAATGAATGAATGAATGAATGAATGAATGAATGAATGAATGAATGAATGAATGAATGAATGAATAAATAAATGAATGAATAAATGAATGAATGAATGAATGAATGAATGAATGAATGAATTAATGAATGAATGAATGAATGAATGAATGAATGAATGAATGAAAGAATAAATGAATGAATGAATGAATGAATGAATGAATGAATGACTAAATAAATGAATGGATAAATGAATGAATGAATGAATGAATGAATGAATGAATGAATGAATGAATGAATAAATGAATAATAAGATGAATGAATAAATGAATGAATGAATGAATGAATGAATGAATGAATGAATGAATAAATGAATGAATGAATGAATGAATGAATGAATGAATGAATGAATGAATGAATGAATGAATGAATGAATGAATGAATGAATGAATGAATGAAGGAATGAATGAATGAATGAATAAATGAATGGATGAATGAATAAATGAATGAATGAATGAATAAATGAATGAATGAATAATTAGATGAATGAATAATTAGATGAATGAATAAATGAATAAATAAATGAACGAATGAATGAATGAATGAATGAATGAATGAATGAATGAATGAATGAATAAATAAATGATTGAATGAATAAATGAATGAATGAATGAATGAATGAATGAATGAATGAATGAATGAATGAATGAATGAATGAATGAATGAATGAATGAATGAATGAATGAATGAATGAATGAATAAATGGATGGATGGATGGATAGATGAATGGATGGATGAATGAATGAATGAATGAATGAATGAATGAATGAATGAATGAATGAATGAATGAATGGATGAATGAATGAATAAATGAATGAATGAATGAATGAATAAATGAATGAATGAATGAATGAACGAATATATGAATAAATAAATAAATAAATAAATAAATAAATAAATAAATGAATGAATGAATGAATGAATGAATAAATAAATGAATGAATGAATGAATGAATGAATGAATGAATGAATGAATGAATGAATGAATGAATGAATGAATAAATAAATAAATAAATGAATGAATGAATGAATGAATGAATGAATGAATAATTGAATGAATGAATAAATATATGAATAAATGAATGAACGAACAAACAAACGAACGAACGAACGAACGTACGAACGAACGAACGAATGAACGAACGAACGAGCGAACGAACGAGCGAACAAACGAACGAATGAATGAATGAATGAATGAATGAATGAATGAATGAATGAATGAATGAATGAATGAATGATTGAATGAATGAAATAATTAATAAATGAATGAATGAATGAATGAATGAATGAATGAATGAATGAATGAATGAATGAATGAATGAATGAATGAATGAATGAATGAATGAATGAATGAATGAATGAATGAATGAATGAATGAATGAATGAATGAATGAATGAATGAATGGATAGATGATGGATGAGTGAATGGATAGAATCCAGCAAGAAAAGAAGGAAAAATGCGAGAAGAAAAAAGAGAAAAAGGAGGAAAGATAAAAGTAAAGAATTATGTTTGACTCATTTATTAGACAGCAGAGTTTCCTCAACTCTGATTTTATTAGGTTTGTACAGCCTAGATATTGAGCATAATTCCTTTGAACTCTTATTGGAATTTTTTAAACGGAGCCAGACCTTATGTATACTTTCCTCGTGATAGATAATTTAAATTTAATTAAATACATGCTTTGCTTGTTGGTAAAGTGTGCTTGCATAGAACTATTCTATACACAAAAGTGATCGGGTAATTTTACTGATCTGATAATTTTACAATATGTGAATGAAGTGAAGTTAACAATATTGTGGAAAATCTGTAGGTCCATAATTATACAGTGTCGTCGTGCTGCTACTTATATTAGTGACTGTCATCTTCGATGTCTTAAAATAAAGACACATCGCAATTGCATATCAATAATAGCCTAGCATGTAGTCATGATGACTGTACATATATGTAGGAGGTTGTCAAAGTGTCAGGTGTCAGTGTCGTGACGTGTGTAGACTCCAACAAAACACGGTGCATTTAGCTAATGCGGAATTAATGCTGGGCCATCGTCTGCGACGCCGGACCACCAATAAAACAACATTGGATCAACATATCGTGACGTGTGTAGGATACTCTTACTCGTGTACTACATCACCATTGTCACATTATGTGCTGTCATTTACACACACCTCAGATACTGTCCTGTTATAGTAATATGTTTGAACAAAATATCACAAAACAATGTTCTAGGAGTTTGTTCGCCTACTTTGCGACATTTGTGTCAATGGTCTGACTAAAGAAGGGGAGAAACTATACAATGTCGAGTTATGATTGTGGCAGGTCATAATGTGGGCATTTCGATAAAAAACCTCACTTTTACTTGGATTAAATCGTGTCTCCCATTAGTCCTGCATGGTATAAAGTGGACGATAATTACTTAGACTTATACATGCATTTTAATGGTATACTTTCTACCATTGTGAATGTTGACGTTTTATTGTTAAACAGCTCAGGTCACAGCTGTAGTTATAGCAGACGCTGAAACGCGCAAGCTTCACTGTTTGAAATAACGAAAAAATATCGACATGGAGATATAATTTGCCAATGACAAACAGTCAATAGTAACAGTCAATAGTAATTTGCTGCATATAGATCTTCTGATTAAAAAAATGTGTGTTCTGAAAAATACAAAAAATAGAATGATGATAATATCTAAACTTTCAAATATGTATAGGGTGGACCTACGGACAATTTTGTAGAGACAGAAAACTTGTAGATGTATGAAAGCCTCAACTTTTTGAAAAAGAGCTATGCAGTCGCAGGGAGACCGTAGGGCATCCTTAGCCCTTTAACACTTGAAGCGCTGAATAATTGTTGTTTCAACCATGGAGACTAAAGGGTTTTTTTAATTTAAAATCATCAAAAATGTCTTAGTTAGCTCTTCCTGATTCATTTGAATACCTAAGTTTAGGTCTACGGCCATTATAAATATACTCTCACATACTCGACTTTAGACGTCAGAATCTGTCGTCTAAAGTCGATCCTTTAACCACCGATCCCGATTATACTCGGGTTTTCTTTTTTATTAGCACATCAAGTACCACCTTTTAAACATGGTAAAGATAAAACGTGACATCAATCAGCAAAATTTTAAAATATTTAACCTTAATTTTGTCAAATCTGACTAATTTTAACCCACTTGAAGTTGTGGATCGCATCAGCGAGACACAACTAATTTAAGTGGGTAAAAATTCCATCAAATAATGTAGCGGTTAAAGGGTTAAAGCTCAACATTGTACCGACATTGGGTGAACGTTTCGTGTTTGCTGGGATGGGCACTCGCGGAGTTCCTGTGTTTGCCGCAATTAATTTGAAAAAAAATATGAATAGTGGATTCAGACTGCGGCATTTATGTTTTCTACGGCGAACGTGAATGTTATAACTACACGCAAAAAACTATGCGACAACCCTACGACGATGGCGATCCATCGTAGGATGACGGCAGATGTTTCTCACTTTCGGGGCCCTACTACCAATACTGTCTAGAAGTAGAGCAAAACTTGGTAGCACACAGTACCATAAGTAACCATTCCATACCTTTGAACAGTAAAAAAAGGTAAAAGATAAAGGTGCAAGTTTATAGTCTGATATCAAGTCTGAAGACCTATCATCCGACTTTACATCTTACCCCCTGGTCACTGGACCTGTTCATTCGTGAGCCATTCCAACTCCACGGAGAGCATACAGTCCTGCAGCCGTTTCGGCGCATTGAACTTATCGTACACATTGCCATCTCTGTCCTACCAGGTACTCATTTTTACCTGAGTCAAGTGAAGCATTTGAGGGTGAAGTGCCTTGCCCAAGGACACAACATCTTAACAATGTCCCAAGATTGAGAGGGGAGAAACATGATATTTCTCTGTAAATTATGCACCAGCGGGATTCGAAACCGCACGGCAGGCACCGACATCGGCAGAGCGCTACGCTCTAACCATTGCGCCATGTCCCTCTCAGTTACGAGCACGGTATATGCACAACGACGATGGCAAACATTCAGGGGTGCTAGGATTCGAACACGACACCACCAGGTTACAAGTTCACAGTCGACTTACACAATTAAAAATGAGACCACAACAGTATCCAGTGGATGATATCATGACATATCCATTGCAAAAAATGTTTCACCAACTATACATCAATGTTGGGCCAACGCTTAGGGCGTTGGCCCAACATAGAGACATAGTTGGGATTTCTATGGACTTCTATCCGCGATCATTCTGACCTCTGATGGAAACGCAGGCACGCGCGGGCAATTCACAGCGACACCCGTGAAATACGGCCGTCTGTGTACCACACCACACATTATCCCCTAGGGCGGATACCGACGATCATCCCCTAGGGCAGATATCGCCGCTCTGACAGCATATATATATATTACTGGAGCACCCTGCACACGCCTCTGGTTAATATTTAAATGTTAATGAAAGCTATTCGGTTACAATTTTTGTCTTGTCATTTTCGTGAGTGTATGTAAATTCAAATCACATTCATCTAGACTGGGCATTGGTACGCATGTGTAAGGTAAAGCCACCTATGAGGCTTCAATTATCAAGTAGAGTGGGTTGATGCCTTGGGGTCCTTCATAATGTGTAGTGGATAAATCAACAACCTGAGTAGTCTAACAACCAACAACACAGTGGTATAAATAAATAAAATTAAGTTTCTAAGTTGTAAAATGCGTTTTGTTCATTCATTCATTCATATATTCATTCATTCATTCATTCATTCAGTCAATCATTAATTTAACTAAAATCTTGATTGATAACGATGGTAATGATTATGATAACCTGAGTCGAATCAAGCATGGTGCATGGATTGAGTACCTAAAGCTCAAGATGCCAAATATTTATAGAGAGTTATCACAGCATAAATCAACAACTTAAATATTATTTCTACCTGACAGACAGTTATTGTTGAAAGGTTCGAACTAGACATGATCTGCCCTGGGGGCATCAACCGCTCCGACCCGGGGCCATCACCACCAGTCAATCTGTGCGTGCGCCTTGATTAGAAGTACAAGTGTATGGACTGGCGTACACTGGCGTACACTCGATAACTGGTGCACAAAACAATCACTTGAGTTGACAGTCTCTTCATGAACAGGTACTCGTGCTCGCCGCCACTGACTGTGTTGTCGAGTGTCCTTGAGTAGTGTGGATGAGGGGACCGTGCGAAGAAGGGGGTTCTCAGAAAATGTGCGACATTTAGCCAATGTTGTGGCGATGTTGGGCCAGCGTCGCAGACGCTGGACCAACATCGCCACAATATCGGGTCAATGTGGCGTTTTTGATAGATCATTCGCACTCATTTGATACTTCTTGACCAATCACCAGGCTTCGAAACTGTCGCAGGCGGTGCGACACGAAGTCCACAGCCCCCGGGGCAACAACAGTGAGACACGGGGCGGAAAGAGCAGGTGCCCTAGGCTCGCGCGCGTGCGCGTGTGCCACACAATGCCAGAGTGAGGCTCGCACCTGCGCATTACGAGCCACGGGCGCGTCAGAACCCGCGAGGAGTGACGCGTGCGCATGCGCAAGGCGCCAAATTCCGGCACAGCACGTGCGGCAGATGCAAAAAACAATACTGAAAAACTCGTGCGTCATTCGACTCGCAGCATGACTTAAAGCTGCTGTTAAGGAATAGTTTGCTTCGTTTCTGTAGTTGAAAAGTTACGATTGTTATGTGAGGATACGCGTGTATAGACTTATAGAATAGTAAGCACCTGTCAAATTACAACATAGGCTATCTAGTGACAAAAAAACCCAGAGAAAAAAACATTGCTCTAAATCTTGCTTTTCCACACTTTTCAAAAAACTGTAAAATCTGTATCATTAATCAAAACCTTTAAACCGCTAAGTTAAATAATTTAAATTTTCATCCACTTGCAGTTGTGTCCAGCTACCGCGTCCCCCAACTTCAAGTGGGTGAAAATGACTCATATTTGCTTAATTTTAAACCAAACATGCAGCTGCAAATCTTGATGTAATACATACATTTCGTTCCCAATAACTGCGATTTGGTCGCTAATAAAATGGATTAAAATATACATGCAACCTCTTAACTCCAAGGGCTGAAATAAACCCATAGAAAAATACTTTATTCAAGGTTGTTTCTATGTTGTAAAATAGATATAGATCAAGACCTGATATCAAAGAACATTTTATAAGAATGCTGCTTCACAAACACTGGCACTAGTGGTATGGACGTATCAGAACGCAGAATTCCCTCCATATTAACCCTTACAGCGCGGGGACCGACTTTAGTCGTCAGAATCTGACGTCTGTAGTCTAAAGTCGGTCCCCGCACTGTAAGAGTAAAAATATTCATAATAGCCGTAGACCCATAACATATAGGTATTCAAATGAATCAGAAAGATCTAACTAAGACACTTATTATGATTTCAAATGGAAAAAAACCGTTTGGTTTCCATAACAAAATGCAGCGCTTTAAGGGTTAAACTGTCATGGGTTAACCTCACGAACATAGCACTCTTTAATATAATTTAATTCAGCCTTGTGATTCTGATTTCGTCTCTTTGTTTTATTGCTTCTTTTAATGTGTCGTGATAAAAAGGGTGATGGAAAATAACAGTCTGCAATTAAACAGTGCAGCTGTGCTACCCTACAGCCACAAACCGACAATGTCTGATTAAAACGGGGAAAACAACACATTTGAATGCTTAGCTAGTTTCATGATTGTATTTTTCAGGGCACATATTTTGTTAATCAGAAGATATATATGCAGCAAATGTTATGAAGTTATTATTGACCGGTAGGCCTATTTGTTCGTTACTAGAAACAGTAAATTGACCGGATCGTATTGATTTCAAAAGCTTCGTTGTCGCCGCCACAGCAATTATTGGTTTTCCAAATAGCAACTAATCTATGAACTATTGCTATTACATTTTGTACATAGAAAATACATACGATTGGGGAATGTGTTTAATAAAATTTCAGTATTTTTAATCCTTTAATAATACTATGGCGAATATCGATCAACTGCTCGAAGTCCGATCTTTAATAAATTTCATACATAAGTATATACAGAATTTGCAACAATATCAACCAATTCCCAAAGGACCGTTTGGTTGTCATTTTTGTGCGTTATGTCTTTTATAGACAAAGTGCACTAGTTGTTAAATTTGAGGCTCGCATGATGGGGGGGGGGGGTGGGTAAAATAAATAATAACATAGAATATAATGCAATTGAAAAAAAACTTCATCACTCTTATGCAGAACCGGAACTGACTATTGCCAACCAGAAATTTATTCACCAAAGGCAAATGATACACACTAAAAACAGGAAACGTGTGCGAATCAGTGCAGTGCATATATATTTGTACATGTGCGGTACAATTTCGGTAAACGTCAATGATAATGAGATCACTAAGTGATACAGACCTGTCAAGTAAACTACAACAGAAAGTACACAATATTATACCTCATCAACTGGCACTGATCAATGTGATCAAATGTGCAAGTGGAGATCTCATAAAGAGTCACAATACCAGCTTCAAATGTTACCAAAGAGTAGACTGTAATATACTTCATAGCAATCCATTAATGACACTAGAAACAAATGCCATCATGTTTTGCAAATCTTCACTGATTTCCAAAACAGATGTGGCATCAAAATTGAGCAACGGAAAATAAAAAATCACTGCCGGCACACGTCACTGGGTGTGCTACGCAATAAAATTTGTGACTGATAAATAACTTTTCTATCATAATTATAAAGTATTTTTAATATTATCATTTCAAGGATAAATTAATGTCACCAAAATGGGAACTTTATTTATTAAGCGTTTGAACTGTATTTCTGGCGAACACGAGGCGTTCACCAATTGTGGACGTTATGTTGAGCCAGCATTGTGCCCTCATGTACTTCTGATTATAATGCCGTGCAAAAACAAACAGCAGTAACTGCTTACTTGAAGAGTTACTGCTGTTTGCCTTTGAAAAACAACCAACACATAATGAGATGTACAACGTAACAATTAACCTTTTCACTACCATACATGACGGAAATTTCCGTCGTCATTTGTCAATGAACGTAACCATAAAATGACACCAATTTTCGTCAAATATATACTACATTTATGTATTTTTCGTCATTTGAAGCTGGAAATTGCGTTAGCAATTCCAGCTTCAAATGACGAAAAATAGAACTCCTAAACCAGTATATCTGGATCCTGGCATGCACCCCGGCCTGGAAGTCAAAGGGTTAAACCACAAGATAACACATCACCAGAAATTGATCATCCCTGCTAAGACGTGTTGTTGTGTGATTTCTTAAAGAAGCCAGATGTGATATCTAGGGAGACCCCCATATCGGTGAAAATGGGAAACTGAATCCACCAGGGACCGTGTCAGATGTTCTCTCTGAGATGTCATCTAGAGGCGCCGAGAATTCTGAACAATCTAACATTTGTTACCTATCTGGGACTATCTGTTGTCAATATGAAGATCACACGAGCATAGCAATCGTCGCAAACACGAGGCGTTCACCCAGTGCTGGATCAGTGTTGGACCAGCATCTTAGACGATGGTTCAACACTGATCTGACACTGGGTCAACGTCTCGTGTTATCTAGATAACTTGTTCGGCCTCAGATCGACAGGACTTGCATTTTGACTTGCAGGACTTGCAGGACTTGCATTCCTCAATATCTGGAGGGCATGTATAGTGTCATCACACCATCCTCAAGAGATTCATCTGACCCAGATCCTAGCTTAGCCTATATTTGCACAAAAATGTTACAAATGCATTCGTTCGGTCATTTATTCCTTCATTAATTAATCAATTAATTAATTTATTTATTAAATAATGCATTCATCCATTATTTAAATCGTTCACTTGTTTATTCGAACATACATTGATTGATTGATTGATTGATTGATTGATTGATTGATTGATTGATTGATTGATTGATTGATTAATTGATTGATTGATTGATTGATTGATTGATTGATTGATTGATTGATTGATTGATTGATTGATTGATTGATTGATTGATTGATTGATTGATTGATTGATTGATTGATTGATTGATTTATTGATTGATTGATTTATTGATTGATTGATTGATTGATTGATTGATTGATTGATTGATTGATCGATTGATCGATTGATCGATTGATCGATTGATCGATTTATTGATTTATTGATTGATTGATTGATTGATTGATTGATTGATTGATTGATTGATTGATTGGTTGATTGATTGATTGATTGATTGATTGATTGATTGATTGATTGATTGATTGATTGATTGATTGATTGATTGATTGATTGATTCATTCATTTATTCATTCATTCATTCATTCATTCATTTATTCATTCATATTCATTTATTCATTCATTCATTCATTCATTAAATATTTTATTCATTCATTCATACATTTATTCATTCCTTCATTCATGCCACTATTCATTCATTTATTCATTTACTTATTCGCGCATTCATTCATTCATTCATTCATTCATTCATTCATTCATTCATTCATTCATTCATTCATTCATTCATTCATTCATTCATTCATTCATTCATTCATTCATTCATTCATTCATTCATTCATTCATTCATTCATTCATCCATTCATTCATTTATTCATTCATTCATTCATTTATTCATTCATTCATTCATTCATTCATTCATTTATTCATTCAGTCATTCATTCATTCATTCATTCATTCTTTCATTCATTCATTCATTCATTCATTCATTCATTCATTTAATTATTCATTCATTCATTCATTCATGTAAAGTCCCTTTGTGAGCATTTCGCAAAATATTTTTGTGACAAAATCAGAACGATCCGGGCCAATTTTTTAAATCAGGTGGATGATGTACCATCTGTTCAGAAGCCTAAAATAAGAAATAAACATTTCAATTTAGAGCCAGCATCAGAGGACGAGGTCAGGAAGATCATTATGAAGTCTGCATCAAAATCATGTGACCTTGATCCGATTCCAACGAACATCCTTAAAGCCTTGTTGGATATTTTAATCAAACTCATAACAACTATAATTCATTTATCTCTAGAATCTGTAACATTCCCACTGTCATTCAAAGAGGCTCATGTCAAAGTTTCTTTTGACAAGGGCCATGTCACAGCTTTGACTTTAGTTGATTTGTCTGCGGCGTTCGATACTATCGACCACAACACTCTAACAAATAGACTAGCTGAGTGGTATGGTGTCTCTGGAATGGCTTTGGCTTGGTTTAAATCCTACCTTTGTGGCAGGCATCAAAAAATTAAAATTGACAAATCTTTTTCTGACTCTAGTTTGCTTGAGCATGGAGTGCCGCAGGGTTCTGTACTTGGCCCTCTGTTTTTCAGTTAGTACACCGCTCCTCTAAGCACCATTATTACAAGTTATATATTGAGTCATCACTTATACGCCGATGATACACAAATTTACATCTCCTTAACAGGTGACACAGCTACTGAGTCATTAAAAATGGTTCAGAGTTGTATTAGCGGTGTATCTGCTTGGATGGCTCAATCCAAACTAAAATGCAATCCTAGCAAGACTGAGTTTCTTCTCATTGGCTCAAAATCGCAGAGGGAGAAGTTTATTAACCTTTTCTCCCTTGCGGTGTTGGACAATGAGATTAATCCAGCAGATTCCGCAAAGAATTTGGGTGTCTTTTTTGACAGTGGTTTGAATTTTCGTCAGCACATTTCACTGGTGTCCAGTTCCTGTTTTTATCACATTAGAGATCTTAAACGCATCAGAAAAAGTCTACCTCTAGCTTTAGCAAACAAATTGCAGTGGCACTGGTGACAAGCAAACTGGACTACTGTAACTCCTTATTACACGAAATTCCAGCTAAAGATCTACAGAAATTACAGCGTGTTCAGAACTGTTTAGCAAGGGTTGTGACAAAGGCTCCTCGTTTCAGTCGCTCTATTCCTCTATTAAAATCATTACATTGGCTTCCAATCAAGTTTAGAATACAATTCAAAGTATGTACTTTTGTATTTCGTTGTCTCAATGATGGTCAGCCATCTTATTTATCTAGCCTTCTTTTTTCTGCAGACTCCGTAAAACATCTGCGATCAAACAACACCAATAATCTCAAAGTACCACGTATCAGAACTAAGTTCGGTGCGCGTGCCATTTCTGTTTCTAGTCCTACTCTCTGGAATTTACTGCCTGCACACCTTCGTGTAGCTAAAAATATTTCCTCTTTCAGAAAACTGTTAAAAACGCATTTCTTCGATCTGGCTTTCCGCCCTAGCTCCTCTGCGTCCCGGCTCCCTGGTGACGACCATGCTTATTTCCCTCGACTCTTCTTTGGAATTTATTAAGGATGGATTGCGCCTCTGAGCTCGGCCCTCCGAGGAGTTGGGCGCTATAGAAGTTTTCATTTCATTCATTCATTCATTCATTCATTCACTTATTCGTTCATTAATTAATTCATTTATCCATTCATTTATTCATTTATTCATTCAATCATGATCTCATTCATTCATTCATTCATTTTTTCACTCATCCATTCATTCACTCATTTATTCATTTATTCATTTATTCATTCATTCATTCATTCATTCATTCATTCATTCATTCATTCATTCATTCATTCATTTATTCATTTATTCATTTATTTATTCATTTACTCATTTATTCATTTATTTATTTATTCATTTATTCATTTATTCATTTATTCATTTATTCATTTATTCATTTATTCATTTATTTATTTATTCATTTATTCCTTAATTCATTTATTCATTTATTTATTTATTCATTTATTCATTCCTTCATTCATTCATTCATTCATTCATTCATTCATTCATTCATTCATTCATTCATTCATTAATTCATTTATTCATTTATTCATTTATTCATTTATTAATTAATTAATTAATTAATTCATTCATTCATTCATTCATTCATTCATTCATTCATTTATTCATTCATTCATTCATTCATTCATTCATTTATTCATTCATTCATTCATTCTTTCATTCATTCATTCATTTAATCATTTATTCTTTTATTCACCCATTCATTCATTCATTCATTAATTCCTTCCTTCATTCATTCATTCATTCATTCATTCATTCATTCATTCATTCATTCATTCATTCATTCATTCATTCATTCATTCATTCTTTCATTCATTCATTCATTCATTCATTTATTCATTCATTAATTTAATCATTCATTCTTTCATTCATCCATTCATTCATTCATTCATCCATCCATTTAATCATTCATTTATTCATTCATTCATTCATTCATTCATTCATTCATTCATTCATTCATTCATTCATTCATTCATTCATTCATTCATTCATTCATTCATTCATTCATACATACATGCGTAAATCTCCTGGATTTCTGAAGGCATGATAAACTGAGTTATTTGCTTCAGCACGTTCAGGATTTACTAAAATAATTATTATCATTTAAAACAACTGCTTATATTATGTTGATATGTCAATTTTGAAAAATAAATTTAGGTGAAGTTAGATGAAAATTTAGATGGTTATATGGCGGGCGGTGGCCCTGGAGTAGTGGTTTAAGCTGCCTGCTTGAATAATCGCAGATCGCGGGTTCGAACCCGGCTTTGGCATTGAAGTTTCAAAGAAAAAAAATGTTTCTTCCCCGCTCACTCGTAAAGAATCAATTTAATCTCTGTGACCGAGTGGTAGCGTGCTCGGCCTCAGACCGCCAGGGCTCGAATTTCAAAGATGGCCTAAAACCTCAGTCATTTCATTTCATTTGGTTATATATGTCCTACTTATCTTAACTAAAAATAAAAAATCATCAAAAAATTTAAAATCATTAAGAAAGACTAAACTATTTTTATTTCCAAGTCGTATACAGCCATGTAAACAAAACTGTATGCAGTATACAGCACTTTATACCACAAATACCCACCGTCTCAGACGGTGGAATCAAGAAGACACCGCTGTTACTCAGTGTGAGAGAGTAAGGATTTGGGGGATTTCCTTGCAGCACCGATTGTCTGCCCAACGCTGGGCCGGCGATATCAGCATTCAACCATCCTTTAGGTGTACAAATAGTTTGTTTGTGTTATCTCTGGATTCTTGGAAACGTTGATAAAAATTGTTTTTATAAAATGAAATCATGATCTGCGGGATAAACTGCTTCATACAAAAAAAAACACCAAATTGATATCATCTCAGGAAGCCACTTTAACATAAGAAATTTGTTTTAGATTTTAATGCTAACATACACATGGCCTGATTTCATCCACGTCACGTCAAAAATCGCTTTCGTGATTTATGACGTGAAGTGGATGAAAAATGTTATTTGAATACACCCTCGCTGACGGCTCTGCGTTGCAGCGCACCGTACTGGTTACCCAGTTGATCTGCACGCGATTTTGCCGTGCCACGTCATCAGAGGGGCCGCCATTTTGTCGGCCCATTTGATCAGAGTACGTGTGAATGGGCTGATCAGTCCTCCCAACACCTCCCACCACACCAGGCAGATCTGTTGACAATAAACTCAATTGTTTGGTCGACACGCAAATTAACCCTCTAGGCGTCAGACATTGTATTCTGAAACTTACCTGCACGCTTATTTTCGACCCTATAGACTTAATAGCATATTATGATTGATTAGTTTTAAAATGTATAATTATAATCTTAGTTTTGTTGTTTTGTACGCTGTATAGGCATTGCATAGCGGTGTGTTTCGTTGGGTTAGTCGAAAAATAAGCTTGATTATTGATGTGTTAATGCAATAATTATATATAACAAATTCATTATATTTTTGATAGGCCTTTTAATATTCACATCAGTCCCTAAATGTGGTATGCAGTACAGCTTATATATGACATAATTTGTATGACTTACTTTTATATTGTAAATATAATAGGTTAATTATATTTATATGAATCTTTCATATTTTACTGGTATTTCAGGATTCCTGGCCTCAAAAGGGGTCACAGTGTGAGCGATCGTGACGGGCGTGATCAGAGAATTACGTCATCAGGTAAAAGTGAAGACGGCACGCATATAACGTAGACCCTATGTTGTTTTAATTATGTGGCAACGTCGAAGACGTTGGCCCAACATTCAAACTACATAAGCCTAAGGTCTTATATTTGCTTGGTTAAGATGGCGGCCATCGAATTCAAACTTTCTCCCCCCCCCCCCCACTCCCGGCGCGTGGCCCTGTCCTACCCTCGATCTGACGTGATTAAAATGGGTTTCTCCCTGCGCACGCAACCCCATAATGTCCCCCGCAAATATCAGACATTGACCCATTGTTGTTTTAATGCTGGGCCAGCGTATTAGACGGTGGCTGAACATTAAAACAACACTGGTTCAATGCCTGAGGGTTTCCTGCAGGAGCTGAAGGCCTAATTACCGTCTTGCTTTACGGGCGCGCCGCTACGAGGGCCTGTGATGAATTCAAATTTAAAAGGCTTATACTTTCCACACCTATACGTGTGGAGCGCATCAAGGCGTAATGGTCGCGTGTCCCCAAATGGGATTGAGAGAGTATATTTGTTCAGTATGTGTGTGACGCTTTGCGCTCCATGTCACCATGTAGAGGAAAAAATTGCAAAGCCTGTCTGTTTACTTAAAATAAAAATCAAAGATAATAAGAAATCACATAAAAAAAAATCATTTGAGAGGCGGCTGTTTCTGCTCATATTATCTCATTTTTCTGCAGTTTCTAAAATATAGATTAAATGTGTAAGTGTATGTCTCAAGCCAAGCAAAAATTGTGAATAAGCACATGTTAATTTGGTTAAAAGATAGACATATTGTTTCAAAGGAATTACTAGTAAAACTGAGTGGATAATGTAAAATATAGATATATCAGCACGTACTGCAAAGGAATTATTGTGTTTTCTTCAATAGATATAAACAATTTGATTACTGCTTGAAATATCACTATAATTATGTATATGATAAGTATATACAATAAAGAAATCTCAGATATGTAGAGGCCATATTTAAAAAGATTATCTAGTATTCGTTTTAAAATCAAACAAGATCCTTATAATTCAAAAAAAATCTGTTTTGACAGCCCTAAGATGTAAAGGGTCAGCCATATAGCATTATGTCTGGTTACAGGTTCAAAGGACACCATATAGACGGAGGTGTAGACCTTAAATAGTTTCACTTTATGAGCGTTTATCTCAGGGATTGAATCTTAACCCTTATCCTGCTAAGTTAATCTATTCAAATTTTCACCCACTTGAAGCTGTGTCTCGCTACCGCGATCCACAACTTCAAGTGGGTGAAAATTACTCATATTTGTTTAATTTGGGATCTATCCTTTGCAAATCCTGATGTTTAAACACACGTTTTGTATACAATATCATTGATTTCATTGACAAATAAAACAAATTAAAAACGACAATAGTCGTGATCAGCAGGCAAAGGGTTACGATAATTATCTGGCGGGCTAGGCGCCATCTCTCGTGTTATAAGTTTATTCAAATGTACGCCGCATGGGCGTGTGTCGTAAATGACTATGGGCGCAGACTATTACCTAATTTATTATGTATGTAGTATGGCAGTATGACGTGGACAAGACTTATCATCTTAACAGGTCCCATTAAACACCTGAGCTATTTCTTTGTAATCGGCAATAAGGTGTGCCCTGCCAAATGACATGAATTGTTCCTTGAAAAAATAATTGAGAATATTTCACCATGTTCACATTTGAATATATATTTCTGCAGACAAGCGGAACAAATGTGTTATGTTATAAATTATCTAATAACTGCACCCTGCATGTATAATAGGGAATACGTCTACTTACATGCGACTTTCATAAGACAGGTTAAGATATCTTAATAATTATAGAAGAACTGATTAGAACACAGAAATTATAGATGAAATATGCTTTTTTTCTAATACCCGGAATCACATATGTCGTGGTAAATACATTTTCCGTATTATCAACTAATTTTCATTATATTTTGTACACACTGTTTTATGTGTAAAGTTAGCCCCGGTTAACTTTCATTTAAAATGACGGCATCCCGTATCTGCGGGGTCGGGTTGATTGGGTACAGAGGCTGGTTCTTATCTGTCAACACGGCACTTTAGGGGTCTGTTACTCCCTGGTACGTTCGTGTCCTGTTGGCATCAGGTTACACGTTACCTTAGTCTCAGACAGACACTTCTGGTCTGTTTGCCGCACTGACCAGCCGCTTCGCGCGCGCGCTCTTAATTGTTGTTCACTGTGCTTATATTTTATTCTACTTAATTTTTTTGTTATTTTTTTTGTTAATGTGCTACGTTTGAGTATGACTGACAATCACAGCGAGTCTGATGTGGAGACTGAGTTAGTCCAGTTCGATTTCGATGAGTGGGCACATAATGCGGGTTTGTCTCGCAAAGCCACGGCTGTCCTCCGACAGGAAGACATCACAACGAGGAGGACATTGGTTTTATTGACACCTCGTGATGTACGGTCGCTGAACCTACAACTAGGACAAACTAAGTTGTTGGAGGCCGCGGTCAACGAGCTTAATGCGATGGATAAGATTACGACTCCAGTGGCGGCAGCTAATGATGTCGAGGATGTAGGTGCACCAGTGGGACTACGTACAGGATACGCCGCCACAGGGATGGATGGTTTAACCCTAAACAACCTGAGGCAGCAGGCAGAAAACATCTCGGCCTCAGGTGAGTTGCTGGACAATCTACTAAAGGATGTTACGTCGCCAGAAAAGACCAGCCAGAACAGTAGGCCAACTAGTGAGACCACCTCTTACTCAGGTTTTGATCCCCGCGTGAACCTGACAGTAAAATCTAAAAATAATAAAGCTGTCCACATAACACAATTTTTGAGTGAGCGGTCCCGTAAGCGCCGGATCAGCAAGCAAAAAGAACTGGTGCTGTCGTCTGCTACTGATTCGGATCAGTTATCGCTAGTCAAATTAGACGATGACCACCCTTACGCTGGCATTTTCTTGTCAGAATGGGCAAGTGCTAATATGAGACTTATGGCTCACCTACGTCAGATTGGTCGCTTGTCCGACGACCAAACGGACTATTATTTATCATATACTGTTACAATTCTGGATTTTGCGGACTCATATACATGGAGTAGCATTTTGAGTTTCGACCATATGTACCGTGAGATGCAAGCCGCACATAATCTGCAATGGGGAGTGATATCACCCACCATGCAGTTGCAGCTGCTGGTGCCTAAGAATCGCCATACGGACCATAACCCTTTGACACCAGGAGCAAATAACAGCTCAAAAAGAGAGATCAACAATAGCCAGCAGAAAACTGGTGAAATTTGCAGAATGTTCACGTCACGGGGATACTGTAATTTTGGGGAAAAATGCCGCTATCGCCACGTGAAAGCTGTACAACCGCCCGCAAACCCCTCCGGTGACGCGTCAAAAACGCCTAGATCAGCGACCTCTGGCTTGTCAGACTGGCTTCAAAGAGGCGGCGCTAAATTTCCATGTTTGGCAAACACAAATTCCCTTAGACTATCCAGACAGAGAATTTTTATTATATGGCATTAAAAACGGTTTTGACATTGTTGACAGCGAGAAGATTAACACACCCGTGGATATAGCAAATTACACATCAGCCACTGGTGAGGACATGGTGGCCCGGGTGGAAGATCAAATTAAAACTGAAATTGACAACGGACGTTATGTGCTAGTGAATGAAAAGCCTTTAATTGTATCTGCTCTGGGCGCCCTTCCGAAAAAAGATGCCAAACGTGTACGCCTTATCCATGACGCTAGCCGGCCTGCAGGTCAGGGGGCGCTGAATGATTATTGTTCTGCAGAGAAATTCAGCTATCAATCTATTCAGGATGCTGTAGACATTATTAAACCGGGTTCCTTTCTGGCTAAGGTGGACCTGGCAAATGCTTATAGATCTGTCAAAATAAATCCTTCAAACTACAAGGCTACCGGGCTTAAATGGCGCTTCTCGGGTGATCAAAGGGTTTCATACTTGGTGGACACTCGTCTACCCTTTGGAAGCAAGAGGTCACCCGTGATATTTAACCGGTTAAGCCAAGCAGTGAAAGCGATGATGGCCGCGAGGGGCTATGACATTGTGGCATACCTGGATGATTTTCTCATTGTTTCTGATACACGAGAAACATGTTTGACTGGTTTAAATACCTTACTCACTTTACTGCGGGCTCTTGGCTTTCATATCAACTATTCTAAACTTGAAGGCCCGGGCCAACGCTTGGTCTTTCTCGGAATAACTCTTGACACTGCCAAAATGACATTGGAAATTCCACAAAATAAAATAGACGAAGTGCTGAACCAGATATCATATCACATGAAAAGAAGGAAAATCACAAAACTTGAAATCCAGAAGTTGGTGGGCCGCTTAAACTGGATATCACAGTGCGTTTATGGAGCCAGATTCCACATGCGACGCTTGATTGACGTTATTAGCAAGTTACGTCATCCCTGGCACCGCACTCAGCTGACACGTGACATGCGCTTAGATATGGAATGGTTTGTCTCATATATGTCTGTGTTTAATGGCTGTACGCAAATGGTCGAGACCAGACCAGCCACTCCTGTCTGTATTGATGCCTGTAATATAGCAGCAGGTGCGTATTATTGTGGAGATTGGTTGCACGCCCCCTGGTCACCGGACACCCGCGATAATATCACTATCAGCTATAAAGAGGTTCTGGCGCTTGAACCTGCAGCACTTAAATGGTGCCAGGACTGGGCAAATAAAAAAATTAACATTCACACTGACAACCAAGCCGCAGCTATTTTAATCAACAAAGGATGGTGCAAGCACCCTATTGTCATGGCTTCTCTTCGCCGTGTTTTCTGGCTGTCTGCTATATATAATTTCCGTCTTCGTGCTTATTATTACCCAGGTGTGAGAAACACTTTAGCGGACGCTGCTTCGCGGCTTCACGAACCACAGGGAGTCGCTAGATTACTGACTCTTCTGGCTGGCACCCATTCGAATCCTGTTTTGTGTTTACGGCCTGCATTGTTTTATCAGGAGACAGGCGCCGCGTATTACAATCTACCCTATCCCGTGATGTTTACAGATACTTCAACAAAACATAGAAGGCATATCGGACTCACAGGGATACGTACCTGATGTTTTGCCGCGCCATGGGATGTACACTGGTTCCACCGACAACGGATATTTTGTGCAAATATGCAGCCATGTTGGCTCGATCTCTCAAATATAATAGTGTGATGCATTACTTGAATATCATACGTATCTTACATCTAGGGTGGGATTTGCCTGATCTTTTGTTGGATAATTTCAGACTTCGATGTGTGATGCAAGGTATTCGTCGAGATGTAGGTGATTTTGTGTGTCGTAAGTTACCTATGACGCCTTGTTTACTTCGTCAGGTTTTATCACAACTTGATTTGTCTCGCCCTCTGGATATATTAGTATGGGCAGCATGTCTTGTACTGTTTTATACTACGCTACGTCTATTAAACTTGTTACCCTCTCATCTACTGCAGTATGTGACTCCAGCCGTCATCTCCATCGGGTTGATATCACGTTTCACCCCTGAGGAATCAGCTTGAGGATTAATTGGAGTAAAACTGATCAATTCAAACAACGTACTCTGTTTGAATTGTTCATTTTCGGGGTCAATGACCCGACAGACTATCCATATGTCTTGTTGTGCTTCAGTATAAATTACTTTGTTCTTTCTCTGTTTTGTGTAATTTAGAAAGTATTTTTTTTTTTTTTACCAAGGAGGTTATTTTTCAACTTGCTAACCTTTTTGAATATTTTTACTACTTCTACTTTTTACTGTCTACTCCCGTTGGGGGTTTTGGTGCTTGTTATGTTATTACTTCACTCTGGTCGCTTTGCGCGCGCTTGCCTTTAGTTGGGCTTTGTAACGTAGTTAGTATTGTTTAGTAATAAAGCCTCTTTTACCCCCTTTACCCTGGTGTTGTTGTTTTAAGTGTAAAGTTAGCCCCGGTTAACTTTCATTTAAAATGACGGCATCCCGTATCTGCGGGGTCGGGTTGATTGGGTACAGAGGCTGGTTCTTATCTGTCAACACGGCACTTTAGGGGTCTGTTACTCCCTGGTACGTTCGTGTCCTGTTGGCATCAGGTTACACGTTACCTTAGTCTCAGACAGACACTTCTGGTCTGTTTGCCGCACTGACCAGCCGCTTCGCGCGCGCGCTCTTAATTGTTGTTCACTGTGCTTATATTTTATTCTACTTAATTTTTTTTTTTAATTGGTGCTTGTTATGTTATTACTTCACTCTGGTCGCTTTGCGCGCGCTTGCCTTTAGTTGGGCTTTGTAACGTAGTTAGTATTGTTTAGTAATAAAGCCTCTTTTACCCCCTTTACCCTGGTGTTGTTGTTTTAAATAGGCGACTACCCTGAAAATTTCACAAATTGGTATTTCAAAAGTTATACTATTTGACATGTAATGTGATTATGAAATGAAATGAAATGAATCGGGCTTTAGGCCACCTTTGTGCACATATAGGCTAAACTGGGCCAGGAGAACCTCCTGAGGATGGTGAGATGATTAATGTGATTATGAAAGAATTTTTTTCTTTATAATGGGTATATACAGGGGCGACATTTACTACATGTTATAGAAACTAGTTTTTGAACTGCACAATATTTTTCAATGACATTTTTAGGGTAGTCAATAGAAAATAGTGCTTGTGAAATTTCACTGAAATATGGTTGAAAATTGATTGATGAATTAGCGACAATCTTTCACTACGGTTGATATGATTGGTACTATAATATCAGATACGTATGATACGCATGTATAAATAGTAGAATGAATTTTGTTTTTCGCAATTCCTCGAGTCTCAGAGCTCGGATCACAGAATACTGTGTAGATTTGATTATACTGCACCATCTTTGTAATTAAATACAAAATTATAAAATAATTCTATGCTATAACTGTATTGTTATTGCTATAACCTACACATCTAATACAGTTCATAGAATGTAATTATGTAGGACAACCTATGAAGTTGTGTCTCGCTACCGCGACCCACAACTTCAAGTGGGTGGGAATTACTCAGATTTGTTTAATTTGATACAAAACATTTGCAAATCTTGATTTTTAAACACCCATATGATTCTCAATAACAGGTTGAACATGGTCATAAAATTCTGCGCTTTAAGGGTTAAGGGTTAACCCTTCGAGCACTGATGTTGACTATAATAGCCACCCTACGATTATAGTAGCATGTCCTGTTGTGGAAAGTAAAAGTGTTAGATCTTTAAACACTGCATGATATTCTCTGAGCCTTAAATTTTAAATATTTTGAAAAATATACATCTCAAACTTCAAGTATTGGATTATTTGAGAACCTACCATAAACTATTATATAAATCCTATGACATCATATTCCTAGCAAACACAAAACATTTGTATAACATTTGTACAACATCAGCCCAACGTCTTTGACGTTGGTCCAACATTTTACAAATGTTATACAAATGTTTTGTGTTTTTGGGGTTTGCTTAAAACGTATATGCATGAATGTCGAATAGACGGCAGTAAACTTGCTGATACAGGTTTCACACGACTGCTAGCATCAAAGTGTTTTTCATTGACAAGAATGAGATACATGTATGCATAAAAGAGAATATGTATTTCTGCAACAATACATAGCTTTACCTGCCCCTAATGGGATAGGTTTGGCTCCATGCATGTAGTATTTTCAGATGGCACATTAAAATGTTTTGACGGTGCAACATGTGTAAACTTAACGAGCATTTCCAATGGAAGTTGTGGCTCTGTCTGGCGCCGAACAACTACCAAACATCAACATTCAAAACCTACCACAAACTACATGTATTTTATAAATCCTGTGACAGAGATGCTGGTTCAATGATGGTTCACTGTATGTGACGCTGGCCCAACATTAAACCAGCACTGTTTCAACGCCTCGTGTTTGTTGGGAGTGGATGAGCTTCCAATTCTTCCAATTCTTTATATACAAGTTTTTAACTATATATCCCAGCAAACACAAGGTGTTCACCAAGAGCTGGGTCAATGTTGGCCCATCGTCTTCGACGCTGTGCCAGCATTAACCCAGCACTGGGTAAACACCTTGTGTTTGCAGTGAATGTAGGAGACCACAAAGGGTGTGTCATATCCGACATACGCTCACAGAACCAGATAATAGCCGTGTAAATCGGGTCTTTAATTATAAATGTCAGCTCAGAAAACAGGTGGTTGACCATTTCATCTCCAGAGTATCCATATTTGCCTGTGCTTTTATACCCACAGTATATTGCAGCACAGTAAATATGTCGGTTTGATTTTTTTCTCGATTTAACCCTTATCCCTTTAACCGCCAAATTATTCAATTTAAATTTTCACCCACTTGAAGTTGTGTCTCGCTGGCGCGATCCACAACTTCAAGTGAGTGAAAATTATTAAGATTTGACAAAATGGAGGTCAATTCGTTTCAAATCTAATCAAATCACATTTTATTGTACTTAATGTGCTAATAAAAAATTAAAACCCGAATGAATGCGGCACCGGCGGTTAAAGGGTTAAAGCGCTGAAATATGTTTATAGAAGCCAAGATACCAAAGTTGTTTTTTTACTTTTAAATCATCATAAATGTCTTAGTTAGATTTTCCCGCTTCATTTGAATACCTATTTTATGGGTCTACGGCCATTATAAATATTTTACTCTTTCGGTGCGGGATCGACTTTAAAGTCTATTCCCGCACGGAAAGGGTTAGTGCGTATACCCTATCGCGAAGTGGTACATATTCCATAGATTTTAGTTTTTAATGTGATGAGCGATCGATGGGTTCAAGTGCAGTTAACACTCTAAGAGAAATGTTAGCCAATTGATTTATTTTATCAACAACTTAAAAAGGGGAAAATATTTATATTTTAATCTAGTCAAATCAGGGGCCAAACATTTTAAAATTTTGCTGACCGAAGCCACCTTCTACCTTCAAAAGGTAATATTTAAATTTCTCATAAACTATCATAGTCGTGATTGGTACTCCAAGGGTTGACCCTTTAAGCGCTAATGACGACTATAATCATTTTTAGTAAATTTTGTGGGCATGTTAAATCACACTTAATGCGAATAAAGTGAGTGTTAACCATCAACAGTTAAATGTTTGGTTAAAACTTACTTCACTGAAACAGACAGACAATATCAAGTAATATCAAGACTATATAACCATATGGTGGTTTATATACTCTTGGTAATATACATGTATATGTTAACGCATACGAGATATCAAAAACTGTATATACAGTTTTTTGAGCTATATCATCAAGTACAAATATATGCTGCCAATTATTCCAACTTAACAGTAATTATTCACACTTTATTCTAGATAATAAGATATTAAGACTTCTGGCATAGAAAAGGTGCACACAAATATCCATAATTAGACATATATGAATATTTATATCATTCTAAATTTAAAATTTCACAAGTGGAGCGCCACCTGTTTGTGTAGATCGTATCTTCAACGACGCAGAAACAGCCCATGCATGCATGTTTGATGTTCTGGCTATAGCGATAAGTATGTGAGTGATAATAGGGCAATATGCCACCGCCTAAGTCATAAAATGCTGTGGCATATTGTTATTATTGTTTCCTACAACGTGACCTTGGCGCTTTGATATAATCACAAGTGTCTAGGTCTTTCTCGTTACCGTCAAATTACAATCTTACAATTATTATTAACCAGAAAATCGCGTGATTAAGATGACGGATTGAACGGTAATTTGCATGCTGCTAAATCGTGCATAGATGCCCTCATATATTGTGTAATCACAAAACAAAGACGTAGAAGACTTATTATGTCATTATCTTTAAAACATTTCTTAAGATATATTACTTGTGGTGTTCAAATATTCATAGTTAACGTAATAAACACGTGTCACCAGTTCAGTTTGTGTGTGGGTGGGCCTCTGATGTTCTTAACAAAAATGCTCTATATAACCTACCTAGTTTTTCTGTTGTTTTGTTTCGAAAATGCACGTAAAACATTTTTCTCGTGATTTGTCAAATACATTTTCAAATAATGAGACTGATCGTTGATATTTTGACATAATTATGTGATTTTTTATTAGAATGAATTTACACGATATATTTTAAAGTGAGCACGTGAATTATTTTCTCTCATTAGATATTCGGCACACATTGAATATATACCTACATTGATAGATGTTCATTCATATAAAATATATTGATAACAAACTGATATAAATATGACCAATATGTTTTTAGCACCAAATAGGTATGAATTTAACCCTTTAACCGCCAAGTTATTTAATTGGAATTTTCACTCACTTAAAGTTGTTTCTCGCTGACAACGAGTTTGAACAATTACACAATTCTTAATTATAGCAGACAAAATCGGGGAACGCTGCACAACATGCCATCAAAATAAATCAAAACACGGAATTTGCTTTAAAAATGCTTGTCTTCGTTATTGATTTGATTTCTGTTAATTCTTTAATTTGATAGGAATGTTCACCATATTTACCCACTTGAAGCTATCGCGACCGTGAACTTAAAGTGGACATAATTACATATATTTGTTTAAATTCAGATTGAACGTTTTATACGTCTTGTTGAATAATCACAAATCTAACCCTTTAACCGCTAAGCACGACTTAGTCGTTTTTAATACATTTTATTAGCCGTTTAAATGATATTGGCAACGATATTATTCAAGATTTGAAAATGTTTGGTATCAAATTAAACGAATATGACGAATTTTCAAATGGCATGGCATGGCATGGCATGGCATGGCATGGCATGGCATGGCATGGCATGGCATGGCATGGCATGGCATGGCATGGCATGGCATGGCATGGCATGGCATGCACGTTGGGAATACAGACTCAGAAGCACGCCTCTAGGACCTAGAGCGTCTGTATAAGACTAAATATACAGACGTTGGCTGTCCACGCCTCTGTCCACTACCTCCTTATTAACCTGACCTAATTACAAACTAGCTTCCGCCCACAATTCACGCGTGATGGCAGACTTATTCGCTAGGTGGCGGTGTCTGTTGTAATAAGCACCTATGCCGGACAGCACACAGGTCTGGTGACGCTTTTCTACTGAGAGTTGACACATGTCCCCTTATTTTGAATAAAAACATCTTAAAACAATACAATTAGGCTCTCTATTTGTTTTTGTTTTTTTCCATCGGAGCTTAATCAGTCCCCATTACTTCCAAGACGTGGGGATAACTTGCATATCTTTGAAATCATTTTTTGATGGGACATTTGATTATTTCAGTGTCACATCAACATGTTGTTTTATTATATAAAAAGGATTTGTAAAATACTGCGAACAAATTCTGTCTTAGAACAAATTGTCATAAAAATCACAACAATTGTTTATCTAGGTCTGCAAATAAATAAGCAATAGTGCTACCTGTAGAGATTAATGGGTTATATAGGCCCTGAGGCCGGATCTCACGAGTCAGTGTATATGTGGATGAGAAGGGGAGGTGGGCAGGACAATCAGCTGGTCAGCATCTCAGGTGTGTCTATGGGCAACCGACACTGCTCTGCAAAAACAAAAGGCAGTATCTGCTCCCTTGTAAGGTAAGTAGATACTTCCTTTTGGCATTGTACGGCAGCTTAGATCTAAAGCGGTATTCTCAAATATTAGTTGACCTAACATTGTTTGCATGATTTTGAATTGACTGTTTTGATAATCCAATGCCATCTATTTCCTTATGTGACGTAACGTGAATATTGACAGAAACAACTAAAAATGTCAAGACACGTTCACAAAAACTCATATCATCTCATATAGTATATTTTTATTTGAAACACAAATTTACCCGATTTATATAGCATACAAAATGATGCTTAATTTGAAGAGCTAAGACATTTGTTTGCGTTTGGTCTGTGTTCTTTGTTTATCAGTAATTATAGCCGGTTCAGGAGCTCATTAATAACCCTTATAGCGCGGGGTTCGACTTTAGTCGTCAGAATCTGACGTCTGTTATGGGTCTACGACCATTAGAAATATTTTTAATCTTACACTGCGGGAATAGATTTTAGTTGTCAGAATCTCAGACGTCAGATTCTGACGACTAAAGTCGATCCTCGCGCTGTAAGGGTTAAAGACGGTTTTTTCGCGCCTGCTTATATAGGCTTAATTGAATCATCTGAATATGAGAGATAGTTGTATAAGTCGATTGATTCAACAACCGCATATTTTTTGTAGTAACTCAGTGATGTAAGTTTATGGTCTATATACATATGTGTGACAGCATTGTAGGCCTACTATTTCTGTACTTTTTTTTCATTTGGGTGGCACTCACGACAGTCTTTGCCAGTATTTCAGATTATCCAGATCTATTATCAAACAAATAAAATCTGATTCTCATTCTAAATGTAACAACGATATTATATTCATGCCCCTTCCACCAAAAACTATGAATGATAAATGCAATTAAATTACATGGCTGATAGAGATATTAGTATGCTTATATCTTATTTTCAGGCTTTGGGGTCACAGAGGTTAGTGATAACCTTTGATTGGTCAAGCAGAATTAGACCATACAGGTGCACGGTGCAGGACTAATATGGACTCTATTGTCCATGAATGACCACAATAAACTGACCACGGATCAAACGGATCCCTGCGCTATCCCAGCAAACACGATACGTTGACACAATGCTGGCTGAATGTTGGGCCGACGTCGTAGACGGCGGACCGGCATTAAGCCAGCATTGGGTCAACGTATCGTGTTTGCTGGGATCTGACCACAATTCATATTTACTGTATAGATGACCCTTAACTTCCAAGGGGCGAATAATACTCTCTCAAGAACGTGAAAAAAATCCATACATTGTAGTCTTTGTCTAATTAGTCCCACAGTCATTTTAGATTTAAAATCGAAAACATTTTTCAGAATAAAATAATAATTAAAAAACCTCACAGGTACCTTAAAACATACCTTATACCTTAATAAATACACACCATATACCTTAGAACAATAAATATATTGTAAAAAAATAGACTGCTCGCGGCACTTAATTTGGATATCTTGCTTTCAAAAGCCAAATATTTTGTTTGATAACAATAACGCATCTAGCTTTAATTTGTGCGTTAAGTAGCATTTATTAAAAATATAAAAGAGTTTGACGTACTTGCTTGTCTCACCTGAAGGATTACAAAATTATTATTATCTTAGCGTCGAATCTACAAAAGGAGTATTTTAGTTGGCTTTCTATGTACGCGTACGTAGCACTTGCCCGGTCACTCACTTGACCCGATCATGTTATTGTCTTATACAATGACATAGAGCAGAAAGGGTTAATTGGATTTGTCCGCTACCCCGGTAATTGACAGCGGGACTCTTTGTGAGGAGGAAGGATATTTGGCTCAGAATCAAATAACTAATGCAAATTACTGTATTAGCATCAGCTATTGCATGAACATCGTCATATATAAAATTGTGAATGCGTTTATATCGTTATATCAGTATTTTGTTGTACGAGTAGCCTTATTTCCTACGTCATATCATTCTTTGAGTTTTTAGTATTTTCTGCGAAGTTGTAGTTATCCCCAATCAACTCCTGGGCCCGTATTCTCGTACAAGTTACGATATATTATAGGCTTCCGATTGGTCGAGATGGCCATCTCGACCAATCGGAAGCCTACGATATATCGTAACTTGTACGAGAATACGGGCCCTGGTCCATTTAATTTCCTACATCCCTAAATATAATACTCAGAATTTAGAATTAAAGGCCATGTGAAGTGATTTCAGTTCATCAATATAATTAAAGTATATATCACAACGAACTATCTCATAACTCAGCAGATTATTTTAGTCCCCTAATTATCAGTTATTTTCAAAAATAAACACTGTAAATGTGCACATTTCATGCGCTGGGCGGATCTCACAACTCATGACTTCACACACAAAAACCGTCCATTATTGAATCTAAATTAACATTGAAACTCCATCGGGTATAATTATGTTTCATGCTTCTTGTATTTGTACATGAGCTGAACTACATTTCCATTCATTTCAGTATGCCCGCATCGACAGGGTGAACAAGGGGCGAGTGAATGCTAGACGCTGGCCAGG
>OZ024909.1:63498767-63563767 GCA_964017125.1 Flabesymbios commensalis | reverse complement strand
TTTTTCAATTATTCATTCAAAAGTGAAATTTTCCTCACCAAGCTTAGCTAAGCCCAAATAATATATACTTTTTCAAGCTAGTTTGAAACCAAATAAAATGCCAGTGAAATTAATGGAACAGTTTGTGATAGATGCTTTGGTAATCAGCTCATTCAATTTGGGAGAAGTATATATTTTTCGTCATTTGAAGTTGGAAATAGGGACGGTAATTTCAGTTTCAAATGACAAAGATAATATTATTAATGCCAAATAAACATATCCTAAAATTGAATTATTTCACTACCTGAGAACCTATCATGAAATATTTTATGAATTTTAATGATAGCGGTACATTGGTTAACTATAACGTCCGCGTATTAATGTTCCGATTAAGAGCATTGCTGATTTATACAAAATAGGCCTATAGATACGTAGAAATTTATTAGATATTTATTACATATTTATCCGATGCATTATTTTTAAATTAAATTTCAGTCAAGTGGGATTAAAAGAAGTTATTCATTTTATTATTTAGTTATTCAACAACTCCTATAGATTCACCTAATTTAATTTTATTGAGTTTATTGTTTGCTTAGGTGGCTTCCACGCCAGCGACAATCTTGTGTTAGTGTTCCTGTTCTCTACTTTGTGTTGCAACGTATTTTTTTGCCACAGCAGAATACATACAATTTAAAGAAATATGTTGATATTACTTATTCAACATAAAACAAACTGGTCAAGTGTTATGTATATGCTGACAGTAGGTCTACACATAGCAGCGGTAAAGGTTCCACAACTCTCTGCTCCTGTCAGGATGTTGTTATGAGAGATTTAGCGCTCAGAGGGTCACTTGTGTCAACAATGTAAATTTGGCAGTTAACGGCTCCCTGTAATCAAACTGTGCCTACGTTGGTAGGTACGAGCTGGTGGGGAGGGAGGGCTTTTTTGAAATTGATATTTCAAGTCGCGTCACGTCAGCTGTGACCACCTTGTTAAATTACTATGTGTCATGAGGTACAGATCCATTGTCACTTGGGTCTTTCAAATGTCCCGTTTTATACTCTTTTTAATTTTAGCTGGAGACACACACGTCCCTTAGAATATGACACGTCCACTCGGATATGAAAGGGTTTATCTGGCACTTTATAAAGAAGCAGGTACACCCTTTAATATCCAAGGTGAGTACGTGCTTAGGTCTAATTTGCTATCAATTATTCCCATTTTATTTACTTCTCCATGTAATGTATGTGTGTATATTTCCACAACCACACACGATTGAAAAAAAGACAATATTTTTACAATGTTTGCATCCCTCACACCCACCCGTATTTTTCCACTGACAATAAATGTTATATTATAACTTGCTGCGAGTAATGTAAATTTAACGTGTGCATTGGATAATACAGACAGACAGATATTTTATTTACAGACAGAAAGTCAATCCAGACTTATATGTCATAGAAATAAGAGGGAGATATGTACATGTATATACAACATTGTTAATTTGTTAAAATCATATGACAATATACATAGTATGACATACATAACTAAAATCATGTTAACTGGCATTGCCATAAAAAGCACTGGGTATTACGATAATATGAATGACTGCTACTTAAAACAAAATTGAAAGGCATTGCCAAAATAACATAGGGTCTATCATTTTGTTTCCCACACCAAAACCAGAGATAAAATAGCTACTATGTATGACATACTAATTATATATAGTAGCAAAAAAGACTCTGGAAAGCATAGAAGTGTATAATATATACAAGTGCATAATTATGCTACAGTAACTGCAGTATGCAATAAGACAATGGTAAAAATGATATGGTATTTTAAAAAATAAAATGTAATCACATGCAAGTGCACTAAATGTGGCAATCCGTGAAACACGTAGATCCGAGCCATGTGACTATGCAAGCACAGTCGCTATGAGCTCAGAGATTCCCTGATATTGACTATTGGTGCAAACTAAGAGAGAGAGACAAGTACGCTTATTTCACCAAAAATGACATGGCTGGGAGACTAACAAGGTAATAACAGTTGTTCTTGTTTTATTCTATCTATATATTTGATTACACACGTGTTTTTTTATAAATTAATTTTCTAAAACTAAAGTCTTTTAATCATAATCTAAGGAGAATATTCTGCATGGTGAAATTAGTCCCTTTATCTATGCCAATAATTAGCTTCAGTGGCGCTGAGAAAGTCCTCTAACTCAAAAAATGAATGAGATGTATTTCTGCATGTGATTACTGTCAAGGGAGAGGACGTCAGCGAGTTAATTGACAAGTCCAAGAAAAAACACCACAAAAAAATCATTACCAATTATTTATACAAGGAAGAATTGCAAATGTAATGTCATGTTTGATGGAATTAGATTTTATTGGCTAAAGAAGAAAATCCTCATAAATCAATTTCATGATTATTTTGTTCGATCGGAGCTGTTTAAAAAAGCGTAATCAGTACATTCATCCCAGTCTCCCCTGGAATGTTAAACGGCAGTAACTGCTGACATAAAAACGTAAGTAGTTACTGCTGTTTGTCTTTGCAGGGCTGCAATACAATCTAACCCTTAAACCGCTAAGAACCACTATAGTCGTTTTCAATTTGTTTTATTTGCCGATTACTTTTATTGGGAATGAAATGACTGTTTAAACATAACGATCTGCAAATGTTTCGTCTCAAATTAAAGACATAGGAGTATTTTTCACTCACTTGAAGTTGTGGGTCGATGTAGCGAGATACAACTTCAAGTGAGTAAAAAATTAAGTAAATTAGTTTAGCGGATAAGGGCTAAATATACCATAATAGTGTGTATAATTATGTAGCCTTGAGTATTTGGCTGAAGTGTATGGCCCTATGTATTTAATGCCTTATTCTTATTATTATATAGTTATTTTTATCAGCATTCACTGCTGGACGTATTGTATAATTTTTCCTGAAACATGATCATATTTGTCTGAACTTGAAATCATAGACATAGGCCAAACGTTATTTCTATCACAAAGAAAACGAGAGAGGTTTGTTTTACATCGTTTGAATATTATCCTGACGACGTTATCTAAACGTTGAAATGATGCTGGATCGAGTCAAGTCATTATGACCTTGCTGTCTGTGATTGCTCATCAATGGGATTGTCACTTCACCAGACGGCATATTTGATGAAACACCCATTGACTTAATGTTATCAATTGAAAAGATCTAGAAAGAATAGGATATGACAAAAATGTAATGGTTACTTTGTGTCATGTACAAGTAGAGTACCAGATAGATGATTATCGTATATACGTATACCGTATGTATTGAGTAATTAAATGGCATCTTTTTTTAGCAGATAGGGCATGCTATATTCTATCTATAGTCATGGCTACAGTGACACACGGCCAATACTGCCAGTTCGATAATCCAGGGATGAGAAGGTGTGCCTCGTCAGTCATTTGACAAACAAGTACACTTGCTTGACGCGCAGAGATTACATTAGCGCGAGAAGCGCGGCAGCGAAAAGATTTTAATTTGCGCCGTCATTAACGCGCTCGCCCCGCAAATCCAATCGCGCGACAGGCGCGAATATTATTAATGCGCGACCCCCTCCTCTGCAAGTGCTGGACCAGCGCTGACTGTCCAGCACAACGCTGGATAAATGTTGGGCCAACGTCGCAGACGTTGGCCCAACATTTAGCCAACGTTTGAGCGGCGTTTCCCGCTCGGTGACATCACAACGTGATGGCTGCCGGAGAGGTGGCTGACAAACGCGCCGTGCAAATTATGCACATTTTGATGGAACTTTTGACAAAATGTGATTACTCGCACTGGCCCTGGTAAATTAAGTTTCATACAGTCCTGTCGGGTGGTCCGGCCGAGCGAGAGAGCGGCAATTGGATGGGGAGTGGGGGTGGGGGACTTCTCGGGGGGGGGGGGTGTCCTCCTATCTTCTCACGCGGCCAGTGAATCCCGGTGTGCGAACATTCGGTAGGAAAAATCCGCCTAAAATAATAAACAAACACACGCAATGATAATGACTAACGACTTACATCAACAATAAAAAATATGTTTTATTTATTGAAATAATCCCACTGGGCTATCCACTGAGATGCTAACAATACTGAAAAATAACGCCTGTTTTAATCCGTAGACTATATAGGCCCCTATAAATTCGGTATAATTCTGTCTTATAGGGTGCAAAGCGTGCTGGAGGATGAGGTTGTAGGAGGGAATGGATTAGTCTGGTCCACAGGCGACCTGTCGTCAGCTGATGAAATATGGATATCAGCCGGGATGGACCACAATGTCCACCAAGATAACATCCCTCATTTAACCCTTTGAGCGCTCAGTTTAAATTTTCACCCACTTCAAGCTGTGGATCGCGTGAGCGATCCACAGCTTGAAGTGGGTGAAAATTATTCAGATTTGTCAAATTTGAAGCTACGATTTAAAAACTGTACAGGAATGGTGCGTATTTCCCATTCAAAATATGCTTTTTTGAGGTCACTAGAAAAGGTGGAACACGAATAATCGTGCCTAGCGCTCAGAGGGTTAATCCAGGAGTGAGTTACTGGTGTCCCAGGATTAGATCCCCACACGGGATTAGGGTGGTGGTCACACTAATCACGTGTCATACACACGTTATCCATGTATAAAGGCCATGTATATGTAATGATCCTATGAAAGATGTAACCTCATTATGTCCATACCTCACACATTCTCCATGTATAGGTCTGCCACTTGTCCACAGAGATGAGATGGTGCTGCGAAAAATGTCACATTTGTATAAATTCATCTGTAGTTAATTATTAAATCAGTGTTGTCTAACGTGTATTTCCTATATGGGGATTCCATATTATGCAGCACTTTTTATGGCAGGTTATTAGGACTTGCCTTATATAGGCCTATATGTAAAATACATGGATTGAACGATTAACATAATATAAACATGTACAATCTGGAATAACTCATTTTTTTTACGGCGTTAAGAGTTATTTTTATGATTATGGTGGTTTTCTTGACCGTTTACATTTCAGCTATGATTTATTTTCCATGTTTTCATGTTTATTATCCCATGAATTTGAACAGTTTTGTTCACTGCATGTATGTGCACCAAGGACATAGAACGGCTGCAACGGGACTCGAAGCCGGTGCCCCCGGATTCTGAGTCAATCACTCTGCCAATGATCTATCTACTGTATTGTATTCAAATCTTTCAGGAAAACAGCCAAGTTTTAAAAATAAGAGTAAAATTAAACAAAAGAAAACTACACATGATCCATTGATCGATAAAAGATTCTCTGCTGATCGAGATATTTTCAGGGTCCATAAGAAAACATCATTAAAAACGCTTTAAAAACACTTTTATAATGTTAAAAATATATCATAACATTATTTATAACGTTATAAATACGCCGTTTAAATGTTTTTTTGGTAATGTTTTTTGTCTATAACATTAAAAAAAATTCCTGATATTTTCTAGACCCTACAAAATCATGTTCTACTGATTTTTCCTCAAACATTTTACGATATTTACAAAATGTTTTGTGTTACTTGGGATTTAATAGTGAGAGATTCTGGATCACAAAGGGTGGAGGTAATCCCCTTCAATAAGATAACTCACTGGGCGGCAAAATGAAATCACGCTGACACGGTAATGCCAAGTGCAGAAGGGGATGCTGTCAGTGACAATTGGAGATGAGGTGACGCCCCGTAAAGGATGGGGTGGAGGGGGGGGGGGTGATCCGGACGCGGGAGGGGTGATCCCGGGCCGGGAAGGGGTGAATGACAAGTCGCCAGAGCAATTACTCTGTTGCATCGATTACACCGGGTCGTTGCATTGCCGCGATGGCCAACCCCACAGCAAAGCCCGAGACAACCACTCAATGTTGGTTCAGTGTTGTGCCAGCGTCTTCGACGCTGGCGCAACACTAAGCCAACATTGGGTGGATGTCTTGTGTCTGCTGATCACCCCCAAACTTCGTTATAGCAAGGAACTTTTCACAGCCCGAGTCTATTTTTTGCTCTCATCAACAAAAACCGGGATCAATGGATCATTTTTGACAGGACGTCTGATTGAGCAATCACTCGCGCGCGGACGTTTTTTGACGGTGACGTTTTTGATGGTGCTGATTACGAGCGCGGTCTGGATCCACCAGATGGGCGTGACTCGCGGGGTCTAGGCGGTGGCGGCATCTCTGGATCTGAAAGGGACGCCGCGCCGTGCCAGGGAGCAAGTGTCCGCAGCGCCAAGTGCAGGAGGTGGGTGCAGCAGAGGCGAGGATCGGGCGATCCCGGGCGATCCCGGAGTGCCTTACGCCTGATGAGATCCCGGCAATAATACGTGACGACGTCAATGCCAATAATCTGCGAGGCTAACCTCTCACATCCCTCCCACCCCCCAGATTCTATGACCACGGACACAATAAAGAATCCGCGATTATCATTAATGTTGGCGAAACGTTGTTTTAATGCTGGGCCATCGCTGCAAGCGCTGGCCCAGCATTGAAACAACGTTTGTAGACGAGTTGCACCGGGATGCATATACAGCGGTGATAAAGTCTGGTACGACGACGGAAGGGCAAACAATTGTCACAACCAGCGAGCGAGGTTCTCCACCAATTGCTAAACTTTCCATATTCCCTGTTTCACTTATTACAATAGTACTTTGCAGATGTGGAAAGAGTATGCATTTATATTTTGTGTAAATTTCCCATCTGACAAATCTCGCAGAATAGTGTGTGGGTTAGATCAACAACCACAACTATGAAAAAAAATATATAGTAAAAATTACATTTATTCCATTCATATTTATCTGTAAAGTTGATAAAAAAACTTATATTTGATGCTCAGGAGAATGATTTAATAATTTCCACTTCATGAGATAAGCATACGTCATCGGTTTTTTTAAAACTTTTCGTTTGTATCTCTGAAGAAGTGCGCCCATGCAGGAATGCTTTCTTTACCAATGGGATGACAAGACGTATATAATTATACGGTTTCCAGCAAATCTCAAACCAACTGCTTGTGGTAGATGCTTAGGTAATCAAATAATTCAATTTGAGAGATGTCTTTTTTTTCAAAAAATGATATATTTATTTCTATCATTTGAAGCTGGACATTACGAGAGCAAATCCTGCTTCAAATACATGAAAAAGTGAAAACACGCAATCTAGGAGGGCAATAATTATTATGTATGTAGTAATGACAGATGTCAAAATTTAAGCAGATTAGAATTTATACGGAAAAATTGACGCGTCTATATCCCCTGTGTCCCGAGTTCATAGGCGCTGCAAATCCGAATCAGGTCCATTCCCATTGTCCATTTATCGCTCCGTTCTGTCAATCTGAAAAATCTGAAAAATAAACCCAGAAACAATATATGCTATGTCACCATCCTAGAACTCAGTCTTGGAGCAAGCAGCTGATCACCTAGGTATGTGAGTCCGGTTTACAGGTTTGCCCAAGTTATAGAGACAACCTGGCTGACAGCTATATTAATTACTATATATGTGAAAGTACATTTTGTGAGCTCTATGCAGCCAATGCTGGACTTTAACCCTTCTATCGCCGGTCCCTATTATATTCTTTTTTATACATTTTTTATCAGCACATGACTTATCAGCTTAAAAAAATCAAAGATAAAACGTGACATAAATCAACAATTGAAAATAGTTGATCTCCATTTTGTCAAATTTGAATAATTTCCACCCACTTGAAGTTGTGGATCGGGTCAGCGAAACACAACTACAAGTGGGTGAAAATTCCAATTGAATAATTTGGCGGTTGAAGGGTTAAATGAACAAATGTGTGACACTATAGACTCCAACGTGAAGAACGGATGACAACCCTAGCATGTAAAGCGTCACGACAATGTAGCAGCAGCGTTGAGTTGCCTTGACGTTGAGTTTGTGGGCGTGGTAGGCACCAGTTCCCCGGGTGTTTAGGGTGACATTGCTTTGAAAGTTGCTTTCCCCACCTTGAAAATATGAGACGTTGACCCAATGCTGGGCTATTGTTGGGCCAGCGTTGCATACGATGCTCCATCATTAAAACAACATTGATTCAACGTCTTGCTTTCTATGGGCAATGGAGGAAATGGACACGAGACATTGGCTCAGCGTTGGACTAATGTTGGTACACCGTCTGCGACGGTGCGCCATCAATAAACCAACAGTGGGCCGACGTATGGTGTTTGGTGGTGACTGGTGTCAGAAGGAAAATAGATGATTATTTTAGATCAATATGTTACCCCTGGTCGATTTCACGTGGCACTGGACACTGTCCGGTAAGGGTCATTAGAGGAACATATATGAAGATAAATAGGTGACCAGTAGCTTCTGGGAGGTGTGCACACAGTGACCGCGGTCAAACAAAATATGTAGCATTGAACCAACTATATGTTTCTTTAAAGGCAGAGCAGTGCTTAGCATCCAAATCAAGCATTGCAGAAAGGTACTTTACCTTTGAGCAAAAAAAGTAACAATTATTATTTTAACATTTCTAAAATAGAAATGAGAATGAAGGATTATTAATTACGGAAAGAGCTATTAGATGCCTAATATAAATTATTTTTATTATCACTGTATATAAATAAGAGCACATGCAAACGGAATAGAAGATATTCCTGTATTTTTTAATTATTTCTGACGTACTGACATCATTGTACTCGACATACGCACCGATTAGCAGCTACATTCGAACCTTATTCAATAAACATTTCGGGATTTTGAACAATTTAATGATAACTGTGTGATCAGAAAATATATCTTATATTATATACTTCGTACTTAGAAATTAAGAGAAATCGCAACCATGTTAAAAACAGTGAAATCACAAAAAAAATCATAAAACATTTCATATCATCTAAAATCTACCCATGTTCCAGGTACGCTGGATTCCCGATAAACACAAAACGTTAAATCCCCAGCAACACAAGACGTTGAAGCAGTGTTGGGTGAAGGTTGGTCCAGGATCCGCGACGCTGGACCAACCTTAAACCAACACTTGTTGAACGTCTCGTGTTTTCTGCGATGACATGACGCGTGTGGTCAGGGTGTTTGATGAATAGGGTACCAGAGGGGTCATGGGATCCCACACTGTGACTACCCCGATGCTGAACCATTTGTGGGCTAATGTTTCCACAGGGTGGTCAAGCCATGGCCCTGGTGTAAGAGGGCTGTCAACAGACTGGTCACAACATCTGTAACGTCCACCCCTCTCACTGACCCACTCACCCTGACTGACCAGCGGGACACGGACCAGGGCTAGACATTGACCAGTGCCCTCTTTCTGTCCAGCAGTGGATGGGAGAGATGTCCGATCAAGAAGAAACATAGTGACCACTTTTTCCTTTTCTAGTTCACGATAAAAAAATTCGTACTTGTATAGGGGGTATTGATTGATTGATTGATTGATTGATTGATTGATTGATTGATTGATTGAGTGAGTGAGTGAGTGAGTGAGTGAGTGAGTGAGTGAGTGAGTGAGTGAGTGAGTGAGTGAGTGAGTGAGTGAGTGAGTGAGTGAGTGAGTGAGTGAGTGAGTGAGTGAGTGAGTGAGTGAGTGTTTTTACACATTCCTGACCCGATATCACAGAAACTGTTGCTCTCATGAAACTAGGTCCCATGGCCGACCTGCGTCGATATATAAACAAATGTTAAGATTGCAACAAACTCACCCAATACAATTTGATATCATGGACATGCGAGATTAACTACATAAATATATAATCACTAAGATTTAATTCACCTGGCAGTCCAGAGCTGACCAATTCTATAAAAACTAATCTGACCGCTCGGACACAGGAGTACTGCCAAGCTAACCTGTGAGTGTGAGCGGTGAGGATGACATGCACGCACGTGTCCATTGTGTGGACTGACCAGAGGTCATCCACTGGGTGAGTAAAGCGCCCGGGGCCAGTACTCAACATGGCAGCCGCGATGCTGACCACCACAGGCGGATACTGGTCAGTTCACATCAGAGGCTGACCAGTGCTGGTTTAATGCTGGCCCGGCGTCGCAGACGCCGGGCCAGCATTAAACCAACACTTAAAAAACATAAGTTCGATATATCGTATTGGTTGTGATCTCTCGTGACATTAATTTTGTCACTCAATCTACGCATTTGCCATTTTTCACGAATGACGACGTTAAAATATTTCAAAAAAATATACCAATAAAATTACTCAATGCATGAATATCGTTCCATTGTAAGGTATCCCTGTTTCGTTATTTTATATATTTATTTAATAATAACGCAATCCGGACCTCGGCCAGTGGAAATCAAACGGTGTGTCATCAACTGGATGAAAGTGAATGGGACATGACTGTTGATGGAGTACTGTCTACAGGTGTCCGGCGATGGTCACTATTCAAAGTAACAGGTCAGGTTCACCACTGACCACTCCGTGTATGTGACCAGCTCAGGGCGCACACTGGTCACTACGGTGGATACATTAGAACATCACTGGCGTGACGTTGATCAATTGTCTGTGACGTTGGCCGATGCTATGCCAGCGTTGTTCAGCTCCTTGTAACTAGTTTTTTGACAGACAATTGTAATGATGACCTACATGAGCATGTGTGTGTTTTGTTGACAGTAAACAGCCCCACATCTGCACGGTGCCCGGGAAATACGACAAATGTACCCAATGTTTGACCAATGGTGGTCCAACGTCGTAGACGGTGGGCCAACATTGGTCAAACATTGGGTAGATTTGACGTGCTTGCTGGGTGATTATCATGTATTGTTGTTTATGTATCTCTATGTTATGTTTTGAAAAGAACCTAAAAGGCACGAAAGGATTCCCTGGAGAGTTTACATGCCTTCAATCAATCAATCAATAAAACTTCTATAGCGCCTATATCCTCAGCGGACCGAGCTCAGAGGCGCACAAATCCTTAGCGTAATCATGTGTCATAATCGAAGCCAAAGCAGGTTCGTCAACAGGGAGCCGGGCTGCTGAGGGACTAGGGTGGAAAAGCCAGGTCAAAAAGGTGAGATTTAAGTAATTTCCGGAATGTTAAGATTGTTTTGGCATTACGTATTGGCACAGGCAGCGCGTTCCATAAGGCTGGACCAGATATAGAGAAAGCTCTTGACCCAGTCTTAGTCTTTTATTCAACAACACTCAGTATACAACTAAAACGAGCAATAGCGCAAATTCATACAAGTTCTCACGACCTTGAGATAGAGCGCGGTAGGAGACATCGACCTAAACCTACACCAGCAAACGAACGTTACTGTAAAAAATGTATACATAAAGTTGAAGATGAAACTCATTTTATCAGCGAATGTCCTCTATACACGATTCCCCGAACTGAACTGCTACCACACACTAACATTTCGCAATCCCCTACTACCTTTTTCTCGCAAATATTCAAATCCAGAGAGGATAGTGTATTAAGAAAATTGGCTATATATATAACACGTGCTCAATTATTAAGGAAGGAAACACTATATAAATTGAATAACTACTTTTTGACCTGGTATGATCCATACCCTGGAATATGTATTAATTGCAATGGACATTTGAAATTGTATATGTTTATGTGTAAATGTCTGTACTGTCTTTGTACCGTAATGTTATATGTGTTTGCCATACAATGAATGTATATTGTTGTGCAATAAACTTGACTTGACTTGACTTGACTTTATACGAGGAACAACAAATCTATTCGAATTAGTGGAGAGTAGATATTTTGAGCATTTCGACCGAACAAGTAAATCACCCAGATATGCAGGTTGGTTTTCTTTTAGGGTTCGGAAAGTTATTGCGCATATTTCAAAATGAACGCGAAACTTGACAGGAAGCCAATGTAATCGTTTTAGAATTGGAACGGAACGACTAAATCGTGGGGCCTTGGTTACTACTCTTGCAAGGCAGTTTTGAACGCGTTGTAATCTAGCGATATCCTTTTCTGGCCTATTGTGAAAAAGTAAGTTACAATAATCTAACTTACTACTGACGAGTACCACTGCAATTTGCTTGGCAAGATCTAGGGACAGACTTTTTCGAATTCGACGCAGGTCACGGATATGATAGAAGCATGCCCTACATGTTTGGGATATGTGTTTTCGGAAATTCAGGCTACTGTCGAATAGTACACCAAGATTTTTAGCTGATGTAAATGGATTAGTGTTCGACCTAGAAGTAAGCATGGGAAATTATTCAAGAATTTTTCTCGCTGAAGTTTGGTCTCAATAAGAAGAAATTCTGTCTTGCTAGGATTAAGCTTCAGCCTAGATCCTGTCATCCAGGCCGACATATACCAATGTTGCAACTTCTCAAAAGATTCCTTCGCGTTTAAAACTGATAGAGACATGTAAATTTGAGTATCATTGGCATACAGGTGGTGGTTTATGTCAAAACTAGAGATAATAGCGTAGAGTGGTGTAGTGTATAAAGTAAAAAGCACTGGTCCTAGCACAGAGCCCTGTGGAACTCCATAGGAGAGTGTGACTTTATCTGAAAAAGTGTCTTCAATTTTTACGGACTGGTGCCTATTTTGCAAATAAGAAGAAAACCAAATTTGAGCCTGGCCAGATATTCCATACCAATCAGAAAGTCTATCTGTTAATGTGGCATGGTCAATGGTGTCGAAAGCGGCCGACAAGTCAAGCAAGGTTAGAGCCGGAAATTCACCCTTGTCCATATTAATAATGATATCGTTATGTACTTTCAGTAGAGCCGATTCTGTAGAATGATGTTTCCTGTAGGCTGATTGTAATGGATTAGATAGATGGTTATTTTTTATATGAGCTTGCAGTCTATTGGCTACTTTTTTTTCCAAGATCTTGGAAATGAAACTTAAGTTGGATACAGGCCTGTAATTTTTCAGCTCGTTTTTAGGAAGAGATGTTTTTTTCAGTAGTGGTCTTACATGAGCTTCTTTGAAATTTTGGGGAAATGTACCAGTTCCCATTGAAATGTTAATTATGTCAGTGATGATAGTTAATAATTTGTCAAGACAATTTTTCAACACGCTTGTAGGAATGGGATCCAGATCACATGATTTTGACGATGAACTCAAAATAAGCTTTTTAATTTCATATTCTGACGCACGTTCAAAAACGCTCATTTTAGATCGAATTTCTGGTTTTTGCACTTGTGGAATATTCTGTACTTTATCTGGAAATTTGGAACGGATAGTTTTAATTTTATCCACAAAATACCTAGAGAAATGATCACAAAGTGATTTTACTTATGTGAATTCTGGCAGAGCAGGAGGTGGAATTCTATGCAGAATGTTATTTATTGAATTCCAAAGGCGACGGGGATTGTCCGAATTTTCTGCAATAACATCAGCTAAATATTTCGATTTAGCTTTTGTCATTATTCTATTACACAGGTGGCTTTTATGTTTGTAACGAAAACGATCTAGATGTGTGCGAGATCTGCGCCATGTTCGTTCGAGATTGTGGCGAAGGGTTTTAACCTTCCTTATTTCCGGAGTCATCCATGGATACTTACAGGAGCGTGTTTGTCTAAAATGGAGCTAAGAACAGAATCATACTGTTGACAAAGTGCCGAGAGATCTTTCTCTGGTTTCTTTATTAGATCCGGACTGAGAATATCTGAATGAAACGATTCATAATCAATTTTGTATATTTTTCGAAACGATATTTTTCTTTGTTCCATTTCGCCTTACATGCCTTACATCACTCACATGTCACCAATGTGATCTTGTAATGTATTTACAGGTGATATACCGTCCTGAAAGTTAGCTTCATTTATAACTCTATGTACATCAATAAATTTATTTTAATAAAGAGACATGATTTATTACTAATGCTAACAATTCAAAAGTTTAGCAGACCTATCGTCTTAACCCTGTCAGCGAACTAAGACATTTATTATGAATTTAAATGCAAATGCAATACAATGCAAAACAATGCAATGCAATGCAATGCAATGCAATGCAATGCAATGCAATTATATTCAATGCAATGTAGTACAATGCGATGCAATGCAATTCAATTCAATTTAATGCGGTAAAATGCAATCCAATGTAATGCACAAATAGTGCAGTGACTTAAATCTATCATAACTTATGTTGCAATACGGATGTTTAAGATATTTAATTTGGTTATTGCTACTGCTTTTAATTATGGTTTTAAACACTGAAATATCGTAGATACTACTACACTACATGTAATCAATCCAATTAGAAGACAACCATCTATAGCTAGAGGTCATCTAGTCATCTATTCTTGGCGAGGGCGATGTGTTTTATAAAGGGTCAGTTTGACCATTGTTATTGTAATTAAGACGTGAATAATATATTTGTTCACGTTATTGACTTCAATCAAAGACAGTCCAGTACTCGAGACACGGGGAATGTGTTGGGTTGACGTCGGGACAGCATCGCATGCAGACTGTGGCACAAAATTAACTATTAGACAACTTAATTAAATACTTTAAATTTTTCACCCATTTAATATAAAGTTATGTGTCGCTACCACAACCCACAACTTCATGTGGGTGAAAATTACTCATATTTGTTTAATTTGAGACCAAACATTTGCTAATTTTGATATTTAAACACTAATTTCCTTCCAAATAACAGTGATTTAAACGTCTAACAAAACGAACTAACGTCTGTAGTAGCGCTAAGCGTTTTAACATTTTCAGTGCGGGGACCGTCTTTATACGTCAGAATCTGACGTCTGTGTCCGTCAGGTTCTGACGTATAAAGACGGTCCCCGCACTGAACGAAGTAAAAAATGGCCGTAGACCCTTAACATAGGTATTCAAATGAAACAGAAAGAGCTAACCGACATATTTATGATGATTTAAAATTGAAAAAAAAACTTTACTTTCCATGGTTTTACACAAAAATATTTCAGCGCTTTAATGGTTAAGGGCTAAAACAACACTGACGAAATGTTTTGTCTTTGCTGGGAATAATACATTTGTCAATCCAGCGTGGACTTAAGGAGAGATATGTGTCAGTTTGAGATGCGGATCCAGAACTGAGGGAAATGAGGGATCATATTTGATTCGAATATCACAATATTTATTTTACCCTTTCAGCGTGGGAATCAACTTTAGGCGTCAGGATCTGACGTCTACAGACGTCAGATCATGACGCCTAACGTCGATCCCCGCGCTGAAGAGTGAAAATATTTATAATGACCGTAGACCCATAACAGGTATTCAAATAATGCAGGATTTATTCCAGGAGATTCTACTACTAACCAAGTATCCATCATATGTCATAACATATATTCAGCACTTGATTCCGGAGATGAAGTACACGGCGTCTTTCTGGATTTTTCAAAGCCTTTGACACAGTTTGGCATACAGGCCTACTATATAAACTAAAAAGATATGGCGTTGTTGGAAATATTTTGAAATTAATTAAAAGTTACTTAAAAAATAGGAAACAACGTGTTCTGGTGAATAACACAGAATCATCATGGCTTGAAATAACTGTTGGTGCTCCTCAGGGGTCAGTCCTTGGGCCACTTCTGTTTTCAATTCATATAAATGACATTTTGATAGAATCTGACCTATTTCTTTTTGCTGACGACTGTTCGCTTTTCCAAAAAATGAACAGTAACCGCCGAAAGGCTGCCAAGATACTGAATCGTGACCTCGCAAAAATTTCCAAGTGATGCAGGGACTGGCTTCTGACGCTTGGCCCATCCAAATCTGCAACTATACTTTTTTCACGTAAAAATAAAATATTACCTTATGCGCCAGTATTGGTAAACAATACTGTCATAAAACAAGTAGATAGCCACAAACACTTAGGCATTGTCTTGAACAAAACGCTATCATGGTCTGATCATATCAAAGAAAAAACAACTAAGGCAATGAAACGTGTCCATTTACTCCGTTTATTTAAGTACAAAATGAGTCGCTCAGCACTACATCGCTGTTATCTTTCTTTTATACGTCCACTCTTAGAATATGGAGATGTAATTTTCGACAACTGTTCCCAGAATGACAAAAATACCCTTGAGAACACTCAATGATGTTGTAAGAAAGGTACATCACGCCAACTGTTACTGGAAGAAACTGGACTTTGTACTTTGCAAACCAGGCGAGCGTTTCATAAAAATTAAAATTTCATAGCATAGTATTTGAAACCTGTCCTGACAACCTCCAAACCTTTTTAACGCGCCCTCTGGGGAATAGCAGAAATACCACTAGAGCCAGGGGGAGTTCAAATATTTGGGACATCGTAGCAGAACATTATACTTTCGTTATTCCTATCTCCCTTCAAGCACACATTTATGAAACCTGCTACCGTCCAGCATACGTTGCTGTTCTCAAAACTCTCTTTAAATGCAAAGTAACTGACTATACCTAAAAGTTAAGTCCATAGTACCCAAACATTTTTATACTGGCAATCGACTTAATCAAATTAATCTCTGTCAAATTAGGTTAAACTTCTCTTCATTAAATGGGGATCTACATAAAAAATCTTGTACACCCAGCCCCATGTGTACATGTGGGCCTCAAATCGAATCTACTTGACATTATTTTGTCCACTGCAGCAATTACACTTTTCAACGCGAAAATATGCTATAAGAAATATCTGTGTTAATTCCTCCGGAAGCAAGAATAGATTACGAATTTCTTGTCTCGGGATCTTTTGCACTGCCCCCCGAAATAAATATGAAAATATGTTGTTCTGTTTTGTTATATATTAACGAAACATCGCGTTTTGTGACGTAGCCAGATACTTTTATTTCATTTAAAATTTTTTTCATAATTATAGTGTGTACTTCTGTATTTCTGTAAATGTGTGAATATATAATGTTATTTTCGTGCCTTGAAGGCATCTTTCATGCTTATTGTGTGTATTCATATTTTTTGCGACTTCGTAAAAGTAGGTCATAATGTTGTGTATTTGCTTGGTCACATTGTTATGGTATTGCACATAAGTGCCGATGTTTGATTTATTTAGATGATTATTTAATATGCTTGGATATATACATGTTTCATACTACACTTTTTTAAATTATTATTTGCACTTGCACCTGCACTGAGGAGACACTGACCTTAGCTTTGTAGCTATTTGTAAATCCTCGTGAAATAAATATGTTTACAACAAATACAGCAGAAAGAACTAACGATGACATTTATGACGATTTCAAATTGAAAAAACCCATCTGTTTCTTGGTTTATATAGAAACATTTCAGCGCTTTAACCCTTTAAACCCTCACGATGCATTAAAGCATCATTTTACATCCCTGAAAACAGGCTTTATTTTTCTATTTTTCCTACAACTAGGGGTTTTAGAATGAAAATTTCCATGACACTGGTTCACAATACATGACAATTTTCTTGAATTTTGCACCCACTTCAAATCATCTTCAGCCACTACGAGTCGAGAATTGCGACAGCAATTCGCGGCTTGTAGTGGATGAAGATGACAATGGTAAATTCAGGCTTGAAAGGGTTAAGAGTTAATTTCTGTGTAAAATAATGATTTGTTTGTCTTCTTAGCTATTGACATATAGGGTTGAGTATTAAATAACAAGTTAAGAGCAATTCAATTCCCGAAGGGGTGGGGGGGTCAGGACCCCTCTCGGGATCGCTGCTGGGTTTGCATCGCACAATTTACAACAGAGAACCGTAGTTTATGGTGATGAGAAAATAATGAAGTGACACAAAGCTACACGTGTGGGCTTCACAAGTGATGGACACATATTTTTGGCAAGTGTTTTGGTTGTCACGCCACCGCCATGTTAATCTGTCACACAGTCACACTGTGCTCCACACATTCTGATTCGTCTCCAACATGACCATGGAGAATCTCATGTACGTGTTCCATGGGTGGAAATCGACGCAAACAAAAGTCGTTTGAACACGTCGTCAACCCAGTAAACGCATTTGTATAACATTTGAACCATATCGACGTTGCACAAATGTTATACAAATGCGTTACATTTTGCTGGGAATGGGTGTTGTAGATGTATAATAATTTTTACGAAACAAGTATAAACGTTAGTAAACGTCGATCTTAAAATTATTCAAGCAGTATCTATATATTCTAACAGATTCACATAATTATTTTAAATGCTACCAACTGTAACATGCTCATGAACGCTGTTTTAGAACAATATTTTGTATGTCACAATGATTTTTTTATTTTACATTGCTTGCAATCAAACCAACCATGTCATACTCAATAGTTCATGTTTTTCATTGAGAGCTTATTGTCATACTGTTCTGTTAATTGTTTATTTTCGTTTTGTCTTTTTGTCTGTATATTTATTAGTGTAATACTATGTTGTAATCCTCTGTGAATAAATAAGTTTAAACTATTGTAATTAAGACGTGAATAATATATCAGTTCACGTTATTGACCTCAATCAAAAACAGTCTGTTACACGAGATATGGAGCATGTGTTATATTAGTACCCACCCTAATACTTTGTACTATTTGCAGTAATGTAACAAACTGAGATATAAAACACAAAACAAAACAAGTATGAGTATGAGTGGTTTTAATAGCGAACATATCATTAAATACATTATCAGATTATGCATTCATAACAAAATAAGTTACTATCAATGTGCTATATACATATTATGCTGACGTGTGTGTGTGAGTTTGACTGAATGGAAGTGTGTCAGAATAATCAACAATAAATATATTTCGCGCAAATGCGTAAATTAATGCATGAATTCATCATGTAAAGCAATATATTCCGTGAAGCTGTGAATGAAGCAAACCAAAGCAGATTCATGTGGTTAACCCTTTCAGTGCGGGGATCGAGTTTAACCCTTGCAAGCCTGAATTTACCATTGTCATCTTCAACCACTACAAGCCGCGAATTGCTGTCGCAATTCTCGACTTGTAGTGGTTGAAGATGGTTTGAAGTGAGTGGAAAAGTAAAAAAAATGCCATGTATTGGTAAACCAATTTAATTGAAATATTCATTCTAAAACCCCTATTGTAGGAAAATTAAGTCTGTTTTCAGGGATGTGAAATGATGCTTTAAAGAACCGTTAGGGCTTAAAGGGTTAGACTAAAGTCGACCCCCGCACTGAAAACGTTTTTTTTTATAATGGCCGTAGATCCATAACATAGGTATTCAAATGAAGCGGAAAGAGCTGACTAAGACATTTATGATGGTTTAAAATTGAAAACACCCTTTGATCTCCAAAGTTTATATAAAAATATGACTAGGTATACACCCCAGCACGAGACGTTGATCGTATTTGGTTTGATGTTGCCAGCATCAAACAAGCATTGGGTCAACGTTTGGTGGCTTTAGGGATGTGTGACTCGAATTATAATAATATCCTCAATATCATTTTTCTTGTTTCTTGACATCACCCAACGAAGACGAGAGATTGAGCCATTGCTGGTTCAATGTTGGTCCACCGTCTACGACGCTGGCCCAACATTGAACCAACAATGGCTCAATATCTCGTGTTTGTTGATTACGTATGACCAGTAACATAATGAGATCACTACTTAGATAACGCATATGCGACCCGATCTGACAAAATGAGTCGTAAGTCGCTGATCTAAAATATTGGAGATATTAACAGATCTTGAATCTTCACCACAGTAAAGGTATATCACAAGGTAGCGTGTGTAACTCTGTGCATTTTGCAATGCATGAATATTTCCTACTTAATAACGACTGTTACCATGGGAGCATTCAAATTGTTAGTTAGAAACCAATATCACTGATTTTTACCAGATATATTTTAAACAAAAATCAACATGTACATCTATTTCTATGCCACACTTTTTTAAAATTCGAAAGGAATCGTTTGAAAATTAGAAATAAGGTCATTTTGGCTTTTAGGGGCCCTAGCATCGTTTGTCAAACTGCGACTTACGACTCATTTTGCAGACCACATAACATATATAGGAATTCAAATACCAACACGTCAAAAATGGCTGTTATGTTATTCTGGTGTGGGTGTTCCCATTATACATATATACACGTATACGAGCACGACATCCACAAATATAACAGAAGACGAATTTTTGTCATGTTCGTATTTGTATTCGTAGGCCTATACTATGTGAATGTAACTAGTTTTACAATAATTATTGTCATAACTAATCTAATCTTACATGAATTTAATGTTTCTTATACATCATAATTATTGTCGTAACAATTATTGTGACAATTCATGATATTGCAACATAATGTGTATATAGTGTAATCATATATGCAAGGTTACATTAGTTGTATATGAATGAGTATAGCTGTGATAATATATGGCAACGGTATGTTTATTCATTTGTATAAGCGGGGTTGCTATAGCACCATTACGTGTAAATATAAATCATATGTAATCAGTCTACTATTAAATACATATCAACCCCATAAGTGCGGGGATGTCAAAAGTCGATCCCCGCACTGAAGGGGTTAATAATGTATAAATGACCATATATTCATTAACCCTTACAGCGCGGGGATCGACTTTAGTCGTCAGAATCTGACGTCTGTAGACGTCAGATTCTGACGACTAAAGTCGATCCTCGCACTGTCAAAGTAAAATATTTACAATGGTCGTAGACCCATAACATAGGTATTCAAATGAATCAGAAAGAGCTGACTAAGACATTTATAATGATTTCAAATTGAAATTTTTTTTTTGTTTTTTTACAAATTAATTCAGCGCTTTAAGGGTTAGACAGGTATTCAAATGAAGCGGAAGAAGCCAACAAAGCTATTTATACCATTTTCAAGGTAAAACGTTATTTGGTTCACAAAGTATTTATCAACTAATTTCAGCACTGCAAGGGTTAAATACATATTAACCCTTGAAGTACCAATCGCTTCCATTGCCGTTTTTAGCATTTCACTTTGTCCTTCAGAAAAAGAAAATTATTTTGAGAAATGAGCGTCAAATTTGCAAGATTGCCATATATTTTGATTCAAATTTACAGATATAAGTAATTTTTACCCACTTGAAGTTGTGGATCGCGGTAGCGAGACACAACTTCAAGTGGGTGAAAATTTACATTTGATATCTTAGCGCTTCAAGGGTTAATATACAATCGCAGACTAGGTGTACGTTATAGCAGTCCTCCAACACACCCTCCGTCTTCATGTTTTAACAGCAATGACATGCGAGAGAACGTTTTCACACAAGTCTTGCAGTTGTAGCGTTTAATATCAGAATGAGTTTGTAAATGAGCACGTAAATTGGACCTGTCTGCAAAAGCTCGTGAGCAATGAGGACATTGGAAGGGCTTCTCACCCGTGTGTGTGCGTACATGACCCTGAAGCAGCCAGGGACGAGAGAATGCTTTACCACAGAGTTTACACTTGCAGGGCAGTGTGTGTGTACGGATGTGCATCTTCAGTGCACCCATGGAGGTGTACGTTTTCTCACAATACTTACAACTGAATTGTTTCTTGAGCGTTGTACAGTGGAATTGTTTGTGCATTGACAACCCCCCGTGGGTGGAGTACGTTTTACCACAGCGGTCACAGGCATAGCGTGGTGGGTCCTTAGTGGTACCGCTTACTTTAGTGGTGGTACGCACTGGTTCAGGTGAGGAGGACGGTACCGTAATCTCTGGTACTTGTGAAGGAGGAGATGTCTTTATATCTGCCACGATGTCTGCTATAGAGAAAGGAGTGAGTGCCTTAATCTTAGACGGCTTCTCACGCTGTTCACTCACTGGATCACTTTGTCGTCTTAACTTGGAATCGTCTGCCGACACCAAGGACGATGGTGGCCCCCTCATGATGTCATATCCGTTCACGTGTTCTTTACGTTGAGTACAGTGACTAGCTGAGGATATAGATGAGTTAACTCCTGGTGAAATATTAGCTGCTGGTGTATGAAAGCCCGGAGAGGGTAGAAAAGATGAAAAACATCCAAAGGGAGAGAATGGTGGAGTTCTATTTTCACTGTTCGGGTAATCAGACGGTGGACTGAGTGAGCCACTCATGTGGGTTGTAGTGTTACCAACTACAGACTTAGAATGAAGTGTGCTGTAAGGTGAAGCATAAGGCTGGATATGTGCATAATTAGCCATATTATTCTGCCAGAAACTAGGATCATGTGTTCGCAGACGATCTTGAAACGTGACTCTATGATCCATATTCAGCTCCGTAACTTCTTCCTTGGGGACTATAGTGACAGTGCCATGGTACGGTAACTGGGAATCCCGATGATCATGATGATCCTTACAATCCATCCTCTCGGATTGAGAGAACATCTGATATTTATCGGCAGGTGACGGTGGCTTATTTTCAGTGACATCTTTCATTTTGACATAATTATTTTCAGTGTGTGAGCGTGTATGGCTAAGGGGAGATGACGCTCTGTTCTGAGAGAAAGAACCGTTTTGCTGAAGCGCTTCACATGTGATTATTTTCTGGGCTGGGTGTCCATCCAGTTGTTGTATTCTATAATCGGCATAATCCAGTGACTTTCTGTGTTTTTCTAGAAGACGAGAGGTTATATGATTGTAGACGCCCCGTGATGGAGTTGTTTGGTACTGCTGATCACCTTGTACCCGGTACATATCATGACGTGATGGAGTAGATTGGTGTTGTTGGTCACCACCTTGGTACCCATCATGACGTGATGGAGATGGAGAAGGTAAAGATGGGGAACGCTGATTGACCTCTGCCGGTCTGTAGAAATCAGGTGAATGTGACGGCGTACATGTATTGCCGGACTTTACGGAATGGGGTGGAGTTCCTAATTTGGTCTTGACTTGTGCTGTTGGTTCTGGAGGTGTCATTTCTACAAACATAAAATATATATTAAATCAATGCCAAATAAACATAGAAATGAAGTAAGTGAGAGAAAGATCTGATGATGATGGAATGCAGCAAGGAGAGCAGGATACAATAACAAAATTATCAATGGAGTGAACGGGGAATGGTTGGAAGAGAAAAATATTGAAAGATAAAAATAAGAAAACCAATCCAGCAAAGCCTACACGTTGAGCCAACTGACGGTTGTAGATTGATAGCTTATTATCACGTATATAGTATGTGAGTGGCTCCAGTAGTTTATTACAATACTAGATATTGCCCCAATGTTGTTGCCATAACAGCAACAATGGGCTGCAGATTAGCAATCTAACACCATGTGATGTAAAAATACCGTTCGTCACTAAATGTGTTTCGAGAACTACACCCGGACCAAAGTAATTATGAAAGAACGAACCATACATCTAACCAAAGAAATGTAGTACGAAAATTTATGATGTTGCCAAATAAAATAAATACATAAAATCAAAGTATTACTTAGTTTTGCAAACGTCCAGACGTAGCTATAACCAGTTTGCTAACGTGTCCACAATTTTTAATCCATCATGTGATATTTCATTTATGTGCCAATATAGTTTTCCCACGACAATCACGCGGTCATTTACATCTCAAGATGTTTGACACTGACCTCTTGGACACTGGACATGCCCACGTGTTCACGGTGCCACATGGTGCCACATTGACCGGGGGAGGGGTGAGGGGGCAGGGGATGACCAGGCAGAGGGGGGCAGGGGATGACCAGTTGGGCTTCTTGACCTCATGTCATTAAGCTGACGCGCATCTCATCATCTCAGGACATCCCGGCAATAACAAGATACTGAGCCAATATTTGTGTAATGTTGGCCCAGCGTCTACGACGATGGGCCAACATTACACAAATATTGGGACAATATCACATTACACAAATATTGGGATAATATCACGTCTTCGCATCATAAACCGTCTGGAACCATCTATCTCACTTACATATTATAGGCCTATAATATTTTTTTTCCGAAAATATAAGGTGCAATTCTAACAAAATGTAATAGATTCAGCTAAATTCAATAATTTAAAACGAGCTGTTTTGCTTTACTTTCTACATAGCATATTGTATTGCAAAAAAATTGTACAATATCATTATTATTCATTCAGTAATTTATTCCAACATGTTACTACCTTTGATTGACGGAACAGGTCGAGGCCTGTCAACCTTCCTTATGATGTATACCTATCTTGCAACTATGTTCTGCTTTCTATTTTGTATTGCGCAATTAGTTCTACTTGAGTAATCCAACGAACATGAATATGTTTACATACATACGTTTTGCTGATGCATTCTCATCGCTAGGACATCAGTATGTTAACGAGGCTTGCCGAAGCATGTCAAAACGTCATAAATTTTCAAAACTTACTTCAAAAGTTAGTAGAGTTTACTGCTATCTTAGTGATAGTAAATAATTTCAGCATTATTTGATGTTTATTTATAATCTACGACGCTGAAGGTGTTATTGACAGGCGGTCTGATTGAAGGCGGTGCTTGTTTAGGTTTTCCGCTGGTGATATCGGACACCGATTGTCATTCGGACAACGTCCTACATATCTACCAGTTGAAATATATCAATATGTGATTAGAATAGTTTCTGTTAGATTAAAACGAACATCTTTACAAAGCAATTATATTTTTTTATCATATTTTTTTCAGTCAGGAACACAAAATACAACTGATATTTTATTAGGGCAGTGCGAGCATTTTGTTCAGTGTTTTGGTCAGCGATGGAAGAAGGACTTTAGACGTCAGAATCTGACGATGAAAGTCGATCGCCGCATTGTAAGAGAAAACATATTTATAATGATCATAGAACCATAACATAGGCATTCAAATGAAGCGGAAAGAACAAAATAAGACATTTCAATTGAAAAAAACTTCCATGTCTTATACAAAAGTATTTCAGCGCTTCAAGTGTCATAGGTCACTATAGTTACCATGGTGACCGCCACCGGCGCGTGTCTCCTGCCTTTAGCACGCGTCTTCCCAGACCACTTGACCGGCGTCTGACCATATGATTGACCAGTGGTCATTAGCGTAGCACTGACCAGTTACCTCTCAGCCGGGATATACCGTGAAGGATGATAATAGCCAGCAGAGATTTACTAGCTCAATTAAGTTTACCCTGCTATTCCCACGCCGCTATGGTATTTGCAGTGTGATCTCCTGCAAAATCAAACAGCAGTAACTGCTTACTTTTTAAGTAAGCAGTTGCTGCTGTTTGCCTTTGTACGGCTTAATCGACATATAGTGTGGTTTCAGTAATCACTGTAGATTTTTCCGGTGTCATGGAAAAAGATTCCATATACTGCATAGCCTCCTTTCCAGTGAGCAAGAGAAGCTCATTCAAGGTGTTTAATGTTGGGCCAGCGTCGCAGGCGGTGGACCAACATTAAAATAACAATAGGTCAATGTCTCGTTTTTTTGGGTTGGTCGTATTTGGGCGATCTAACAATAGTTTGCTTTTTCGTGTCATGTCACATTGCTCATTTTGTTTTGTCTTCCTATAATTAAACCACCTGCTAGATATTACGCTATCGCTTTCATCTATAATGACAACATATTTCTGTTCATGCACATCATAATAATTTTGTATACCTAAAACCTCAAGCAAACATTGACCAAACGATTTTCGATGTCATTCATTGTATATAAATATACTAAATGTTAATGTTGCTTTTGTTATTCATATTCTATTGTAGCCAATTGTTCCAGTGCGGGGATCGTCTTTAGACGTCAGCATCTGACGTATGTATACGTCCGATTCTGGCGTCTACAGACGAGTGTTAGCATTTAAATTTTCTATGCGAAATGACAGCATCACATGCACCTGAGGTACGTAAACTGGTAAAGATTGACATATATGTCCCGTGATCACAAATATTTATGCAAAATAAAGTCTTGTACATTACGTGTGGCTTATACTGGACTACGGTGGACGCCTGGACGGCATAATCAGATAATCATATAATTCTAATATCGTATGCATATTTAGTTCTAGTATGCACAAGTTACATAATTATATCTACATTTTTTTATCTAAGAGATTAATGTTTTTAAAATAATAACATAGACTGGAAAATAGTTTTGTTCTTACTTTGGTGTAATTCAGCACATGTATATGTAAGCTATGTACTAAATAACGTTACAATTAAACGACTATGGTACGTAAATTGTTCACCGTTTCTTCCTAAAATAAAGGCGATTATTCTTCCCAGAATAAAGGCGATTAAATATGTCTAAGAGTAGAGCCAGTCAGCGCGCCGCTGTGACGGCAGGTGCCCGGAAAAGTTAACCTGCGGTAACGACGAGAGGGAGGGGGTGGGGGTGATGACGGGTCTGTGAGAGCTCTATTTGGTAGCAGACACAAGACTCGATCCCAACGCTGTTTTGATGTCGGGCAAGCGTCTGCGACGCTGGCCCAACATTAAAACAGTGTTGGATCAATATGCTGAGCTGCAGTCATCGCACCGTGACCATACCGTGGCCAGCCGCCTTTTATAGGCCGCGTGCTGGCACGTGCCATTGCTCCCCCCCCCCCCTTAGACCGCCCTTCCTATTCAATTGTGAACCACCTTGCGGCATGTGACCTTTCTGACCCCAGGGTAAAGAAAACGCCTGTTGATTCGAATCAGGGAGCCTCGGGGCTTTACGTGCATCGATCGTCCATTGTTGGAAATTATATTAAGGATTGAGAATTCGACTCTGGTCAATTCTTTGGCAAAGCGCAACAGTGATATTAATAATCATAATCTGCTTAACCCTTGTCCTGCTGAATCGTTTCAATTGTACTTTTCGTCATTTGAAGCTGGAATTGCGCACGCAATTTCCAGCTTCAAATGACGAAAAATATTTATAGTTTTTAAAACAAACGTCTCCTGGATTCAATTATTTGACTAACTGACCATCTTCCACTAACTACATATTATCCATTTCAGTGAGACGTTATTTGGCTTAAGATCTGCTTGAAACTCTCTATATACGGACAGGACGAGGGTTAATTCCCTTATGGAAAAGGTTAACCCTTTGTGTGCTGTAGTTCTATGTCCATCCAGGTCTATACATTATAATTAGGCAATTATTGCGTTTTTAACTTCACCACCTCATCATGGCATACTTTACTAATGACACAGTACTTTCCGTTAACAAGTTTTGAATCACTATTACGGTTTAAGATTTGACGCGAATATATTTTTAACTTGATACACCAGCACGCAGAGGGTCATTGGATGCGCTACAGTCAATGTGCAGGCATGTGAGTCCGCACCTGCCCGCGTTACCATGGCAATACGTGTCACATCCGACCTGTTGTTTACCCTGGTTTTGCGGGGTGAGCTTATGTCACGGAATTCAAGGCAAAATGGGTCCAGATTGATCAACTATTTATGAATCAATGGCTTTACTGCCACATTATCTTTACTGTTTTGTTCTGAGTTGAGCGTCTGCTTATTATGTGTCTCTGTATAGGAAACATGATACATCAACGCAATATCGGTTTGATGTTGGACCACCGTCTGTGACGCTGGCCCAACCCCAAACCAACACTGTACCTATGCCACGTGTTTGCTGGATGTCAAACACAATTGAAAATATTTATTTTTTTATTTGGCAGTCTTTTATTGACATTATTTGGTCAAAAGTGAAAACGAAAAGTAAGGATTGAGGGAGATTTTGTATAAAACCAGTTTTAAACAAACATTTATCCCAGCGAAATGAAATTAAATGAATCGGGCTTTAGGCCACCTTTATCCCAGCAAACACGGGACATTGACCAAATTGTGTCTGTTCACTGTTTGGCCAATGTAGCAGACGATCGGCCAATGTTGAACCAGCACAACAATATGACATATTTTCGCAATGACCTATATACATGATATATACTGAAGTAACATTAGCCCTTTAATCGCCAAACTATATATTTGGAATTTTCGCCCACTTGAAACTGTATCTCGCTGACGCGATCTAAAACTTGAAGTGAAATTTTGCCGATCGATGTGACGTTTTATTTTTAACATGTTCAAAGCTGGTATTTATGGTTCTAATAAAAAATGAAAAACCGAATATAATCGGAAGCGGCGGTTAAAAAGTCATTCCATGTAAATTTGACTGTCTTCATTAGGGAATGCTATGGAGACCGTCATGTGAATCTCCTGCTGAATTATAAGGTTAGTTTCCTATTATTCTGTAATTCTGTATTTATATATTATATGGCACATAAATACTATGGTTTGTTATGTTACCATGTCGGTGCATTGGTGAACTTATGTCGAGCTTTGTTCCTTGATTGTTCATTGATTTTCTCATTAATATAAAAAAAACATTTATTTCATGCATTATTTACACATAATTTAGTTGCAATATTTAACATAACTTAATTATTTCTTTGTGGTTGTTTGAAAAAGCTATGCCTCTTTCAGCCTTCTTTAAAGTGCACCGCCAGCACGGCCGGTGCGGCATCTCACTGTCCGCCCCCTGACGACTAGGCAGTCAACTAATCGCTGGGTGACGTTAATTTGAAGTTTCGGTGACAGTGGGTGTGGCTGGTGGCGCGAGGGGTCGCCATGGCGAACGGGTACTAGGGACCACTGATCCAGATTTCTCTCCTCATTCAAATCATCACGGGCATCGATCGGGATCTGAACCGGACGGACTGTCACTCCAGAACGCAGCCATCCAACCAGATAATGCAGCAAATGAAATCAGTCTGTGGCCGCGCTGTGACAAGCCGCGCCGGAGAGCGGGCAGCGGGGTCGATGCCGCTATGAATATGGCTAATTTGTATCGCTCCCCTTTCTCTCCTAGTTTGCTCCTTTCCCTTCCTGCCCCCCCCCCCCTCCCCCGCGTTCCTCGTCTGCCTTCATCCCAGAAGAGCTTGTTAACTCTTTGAGGACAAGAACCTACTATTATAAAAACACACGGGACAACTATTTGTTATCATTTTTAAATCTATTAAAATCGATTTGAAAATGGGAATAAATAGTTTCCTACGTGTCTAATTAATGTCACTTCAACATATAAAAATCCGGATCTGTATAATTTGATCCTCTAGGTTGGAGAAGGTGGCCTGTCATCATGTGACAAGGAGTGGCCGACTCAGGCACCAGGCAATGCAAACCTTTCACTACAAACCGAATTAAGCGCGCAAACAAGCTAATTTGTAAGGAAGCAATCGAGATCAGCTTGTCCCTAAATGTCTCAGTCACAGAGACTTCAGTTTGGTAAAGGATCGAATCCGGAGCCGCGGTTTCTGGATCCACAGAGTCCCTGGTAGAGGGGACAATCAAAGCTTGTTTTCTAGTGAAATAAGAAGTGCACCATTCTGAATAAAACTTCAGATCACAGGTTTTTGGGAAAGACTGACTCATCAATAGGAGTGCGCAATAAACATGGCCTTAAAAAAAAAACAAATAAATACCAATTCGGATTCTTCATCACCCTTCAACCAGAGCTATACATTCATTCCAAATCAGTCTCGATTGAAACTGAAGAAATATACCACTATGGTGATTCTGCAACTAAGTGACGATTCAGAACAAGAATGTTAAAAAGTTCACAAAATTAATAGACACATGCACTTATATGAGCACTGATGTTGACTATATAAATCTGTAACACTGTGACTCAAATTAAAGTCAGGTGCAAAATAAAAAAAATATGTTAAAATTTCTAAGCTGACGATTATAAAGGTCACATCTGTGATTATTGTCATATAATGTTACAAGTCTAAGGCAAACCGCAGTAACTGCTTACTTGAAAAGTAATCAGCTACTGTTGTTTGCCTTACCACGGCAAATACGTCACTGTGACTTGATACTCTAGAATGACATCTGTATTCTCCACTTCACGACAATCATCAGCCAACGCTGCCTCAATGCTGGGCCAGCGTCTTCGACGCTGACCCAGCATTGAGCTAGCATTGGATACGGGTTCTGTTGTGGTCGTAAATCGTGGGCTTGCTCGTGAGTGTCGCTGGCATTACACTCGCAGAGCTTCATCGGCCAAGCCCATGTACAAATTGAGCAGACCGCCACAATAGGCAATCAGAGTAATTGGTGCCACCAGAAGAAACTTGACCGCCGGTCACCGTCACACAATTATACCAACGTCTGTCACGGCCATGCTACCCTGATCGAGTCTAATGACAGCTTGGCCAGCTCTTACGATATAATACTGTATACGCAAACAAGGGGTGATTTGTTTCCCTCGTTTGATGATATAATTACAATGAGATAATCACGTTGAATGGGGTTCATAAATTAATATCGTATAAATAATATTACGCCACCAGTCATAAAATGTATTATATCCAGTTAAAACTTTCTTATTTCTATACAAATTATTTCCATTTAAAACTATTTTAGCATGGGTTAAATCTATTTTAGCATGGGTGTTTATTGGCTGTGTACATACAGCCCAAACCTGCAATAAGTGTGTCATCTAATAAATAGGTTCACTTATGGGATAATAACAGTTCTTATTTATTTTCACTCAATGTCAATGTCTGTGAATAATAATTGTTCCTTAAACAACTCATTGGCATATAAATAAGATTTAAAAATTTAATCAAAACGAATATATTAATTCGCAATCAAAGTTTAAAGCATTCATGAATACATGGAATCAGAAATGCATAACATAATGCATTCTGATGGTATGGAGCATCCCAGCAAACACAAAACATTTGTATAACATTTATACAACGTCGGTCCAACGTCTTCGACGTTGGCCCAACATTGTATAAATGCTGAACACATGTTTTGTGTTTGCTGGAATGCTAGTTGAAGAGACATTGACATTTTATATTTTGATTACGAACATGACGTTTAGATAAATAGACTGTCATACACTTTAATGCTATACTAGTTATAATGTATGCAATAAAGTATTGTTTATAACACTTACCTGTCATTGGTGACCATAATGTGTATTTCCTGACTTTAGGCAGAGATTGCAGCCTATTTGACAGGATTGGCTTCAGCACATTATTTGTGTCATCATCCAGCATCTCGGCTGTGATGGAATGCGCCTTGTCACTGTGACTCAGTGTGGTGACATCTGACACGCGCTGTCTCTTTCTCCTCCGCTGTATCAGGTAGGCTCGAGGCATGGTGACTCCTGGAAGAAATCCTTCACACTGATATCATGAAATATCCTAAGATAAGTGAAATATATATGTCAGCGGTGGTGGAAATGTCTATTTCTAGGCTGTACATTTCCTCCTGTGTTAGTCAGATGATGCGTCGTTAGGTCTATGATGTGAGTCGTGGACAACGGGGCGTTCTGACTGACACCTGCAGCCGGTCTGCATCCTTTATCCGCGGACGTCCAATGTCCGTGACCATCACCTGTCCTGCCGCTTACCCGGGCAGAAGACAAAAGCCTCCCCCCCCCCCCCCCGCGTCACGAGAGGCGCAGACCGCCCCTCATGCCCCGCACAATCAGCCGCTTCACTCCGGCTGCAGGTTCCCATAGACAAAACAATCGGCGGAGTGTCTGCACCCAGAACAATCAAAACACGGCCGTGCAGGTGTATTAAAATGAGCGGAAACGCTCGGCCAATCCCAGGAGTTGTATCATAACTCACCCGCTAAAACACAACCAATGGACTGAATCTGTACCCCGCCGCCGACGCTGTTTTTTGGTGACATACCGCCACACACTATTGGCATGGCACCCCCTTTTCCCCAAACAACAGAAACAGGTGTGAGGATGGATATAAAGGGGTGCGTATCCCCGCGCGGATAAAACACGAAGTTGGCCCAATGCTGGCTGAATGTTGGGCCATACTGGCCCAACATTGAGCCAGCATTGGGCCAATGTACTTGTGATATCACGTTGATGATGATGACAGCAGCCCTCCTCCAGTGGTGATCGTGTCACCACGTTACGTATCTCCATTTGTGAACATTGGGCCAGTGTAGGCTGAGCGTTGGCCCACACGTTATAATGTTAACCCACCACTACGCCGCCATGTCTTTAACATTATGCCGTAGTTGACGGTCACTGTGTGACGTGGGTCACCAACGAGCTTAGAGGGTGTCGACGGTGAAATACCTGACCAAAAATATATATTTTCAAATTGTATTTAATAAAATATTTTCTGTGCGATGTACATAATGATTAGTATTTAGTTGACAATTGGTTATGTTAATAGCGTTAAATTTTACGAAATCGAAATTATAGTCTATTTTTTCAGAGTGAGTGAGTGAGTGAGTGAGTGAGTGAGTGAGTGAGTGAGTGAGTGAGTGAGTGAGTGAGTGAGTGAGTGAGTGAGTGAGTGAGTGAGTGAGTGAGTGAGTGAGTGAGTGAGTGAGTGAGTGAGTGAGTGAGTGAGTGAGTGAGTGAGTGAGTGAGTGAGTGAGTGAGTGAGTGAGTGAGTGAGTGAGTGAGTGAGTGAGTGAGTGAGTGAGTGAGTGAGTGAGTGAGTGAGTGAGTGAGTGAGTGAGTGAGTGAGTGAGTGAGTGAGTGAGTGAGTGAGTGAGTGAGTGAGTGAGTGAGTGAGTGAGTGAGTGAGTGAGTGAGTGAGTGAGTGAGTGAGTGAGTGAGTGAGTGAGTGAGTGAGTGAGTGAGTGAGTGAGTGAGTGAGTGAGTGAGTGAGTGAGTGAGTGAGTGAGTGAGTGAGTGAGTGAGTGAGTGAGTGAGTGAGTGAGTGAGTCAGTGAGTGAGTCAGTGAGTGAGTCAGTGAGTGAGTCAGTGAGCCAATCAGTCATATATTTATGTATTTCCTAATAATATGCACTTTGAAAAAAATGAAAAAAAAATGATAGTAACTGTTGCACTAATTGTCTGCAAATTAAATAATAATTAAGTTAAATAACTAAGTTTTAAATTATTAAATGTAGCTATTAATTTGTCAAATAATTTTTTTCTGATAAAATTGTTGAAAAAACAAGGTAATGTATTCCGTTCCCACTTGACACGATAAACTTCGCCCAATGCTGGGTGAATGCTGGGACAGCATTGTATCGTGTTGACTGGGTTAGATATGTCCTGTCTGTCAGCGGTCGTCATGGCATGACGGGTTGTGTCGTCAAGCGGAGGTAAGATGGGCATAATTAGAGGCCTGGGTGGGCGCGGGGGAAGGCAGGCTGGGTTCGAGCGTCCCATGTAGGCTGGGAGTCTGGGCGTGTGAATGTGTCAATGAAGACAACGGCCCCTGTACACACAGTGACTGGACAGGCCTGTACTACAGGGCGGACCCCAGGGCACCATCCCCCGGTCTCCCCTGCCCCCGGTCCCTCACTGTACCCCGGTGTCACCTGTCCGGTGTCATCCTCCTAAATAGCTTTGTCTTAACAGCCAAACTCCCTCATTAGCGCGACAGGTTCTCTTGCATTTGACGCCCCAAGAGTGATAATTTATCGGTACATAAATAATTGAGTTTTCTTTAGCGTCTTTGTAGAACATCTATGACACTATTAACCCTTATCCTGCTGATCACGACAATTGTAGTTTTTAACCCTTTAACCGTCGTTCCCGATTATATTCGGTTTTTACATTTTTTTATTAGCACATTACATATCCGCTTTTGAACAAGCGTGAACAAGCTTTTGAAGAAGCGTGACATTAATCAGCAAGATTTGAAAATAGTTAACCTCAATTTTGTCAAATCAGAATAATTTTCAGTCACTTGAAGTTATGGATCGCGTCAACGAGACACAACTTTGAGTGGGTGAAAATTCCAATTGAATAATTTGGCGGCTAAAGGGTTAATCTGTTTTAGTAGTTGATCAAATCACTGATATTGGGAACGAAGTGAGTGTCTGAGCATCAGGATTTGCAAATCTTTGGTTTCAAATTAAACAAATATGAGTAATTTTCACCCACTTGAAGTTGTGAGTCGCGGTAGAGACACACAAATTAAAGTGGGTGAAAATTTAAATTAATTAACTTAGCAGGACAAGAGTTAACTTTCAAGATCATTTTAAATGAAATGGTTCTAGTACGATCACTAGATTTCGTCAACTGAAAATGGCCTCGTTTCAATAGGCACTCCAAATATAAATCTCAGTTTCACGGCACCCGAGTTTTCGGTAAGCGGTGCGATGCTCTTTTTCACACAGTTTGCTGTGCTAATAAAATGGCGGTCACTGCAAATATTCTACTACAATCTCTGCTATAAGTAACCACCATAGCTACATCAAGGATACCACGTTACATCAAGGATATTAGAACCCTTAGTTACATGTACTCATTTTCAAGACCTTCTGTAGAAAGGCTATGTATAATCATCATCTATAATATCTAAATGTATACATAATCAATCAATCAATCAATCAATCAATCAATCAATCAATCAATCAATCAATCAATCAATCAATCAATCAATCAATCAATCAATCAATCAATCAATCAATCAATCAATCAATCAATCAATCAATCAATCAATCAATCAATCAATCAATCAATCAATCAATCAATCAATCAATCAATCAATCAATCAATCAATCAATCAATAATCAATAATCAGTCAATCAATCAATCAATCAATCAATCAATCAATCAATCAATCAATCAATCAATCAATCAATCAATCAATCCATCAATCAATCAATCAATCAATCAATCAATCAATCAATCAATCAATCAATCAATCAATCAAATCAATCAATCAATCAATTGATCAATCAATCAATCAATCAATCAAAATGTTTATGTATTATGCTGGAAGGATATCGAATAAAAGCGTTATAATATTTCAAATTCGTTGCTAGTGGTTTTGGGACCATAAAGGTTATAGAGTCAGTGTATTGTCATAGTGATACAGCAATAATACAGAAATAATTAATTATTGAAAAGCACACACTATCATGACTTAAACAGCTTTATAATGCCAAAATACTAAATTACAATAAAATAAAATGTAACATTAACAGTGCCAAAGTCCACCTCAACCAATAAAATCTGTTACATTTCAACCCCTCACGACTGAAATATCTACACCCCACGTGTAAGCAATTACAATTGAATTAAATTCAGTTCGATTTATTGTTATTTAACAACTAAGTGTAGGTCTACAAGAACTTATGAGGCAGAGAGATCATGGTAAAATATGTAAGGGGCCCAACCCACAAAATTAAAAAAAAGTTACTTTGACTTTGAAAGGGAAAAGCTGCTGTTTTTGGCTTTGTGGGTTGGTCGCTTGTGCTTAGCAACGTCCATATCATCAAAGTATCCTTATAACAAACAACTAAAAACCCACCCACAAACAAGAAACATTTATCCAATGTCGGCTTATTGTTGGCCACGCATCGTAGACGATGGGCCAACATTGAGACAGTATTGTGTCAATGTCTTCTGTTTACTGGGAACTCATGCGGTGTTGACCAGCATTTCCAACGCTGTCACAACATTGTGACAGCGCTATACAAGCACCCCACAATCAGCAGGATGAGTAATTTAATTGACCCTTGTCCTGCTAGGGCCGTATATGGCTTCAAGCAAAATCAGATAAAATTTCCCTGAGATTGAATAGTTAATACCCATCTCATCACTTTTGCATAATTATGTTTATTTGTCGTATGAGGGCGCGGGCCCTGGCGCAGTGGCTAATGCTGCCTGCTTGAAAAGTCGAAGATCGCGGGTTCGAATCCCACTCTGGCCTTCGAGTTTCAAAGAAACAAAATGTTTCTTCCCCGCTCACTCGTGATGATTCAATAGTGTGGGAAACCTCCGTGACCGAGAGGTAGCGTGCTCGGCCTCGGACCGCCAGAGCTCGAATTTCGAATCGTGTGTCTGCAGCGGGCAGTAGACCTATCATCTCATTCATCTCACCATCTTCAGTAGGTTATATTGGCACAGTTTTAGCCTTATGTGCACAAAGGTGGCCTAAAACCCCATTCATTTCATTTCATTTATTTGTCATATGCATAATTATTTTTCGTCATATGAAGCTGGGAGTTGTTCTAGCAATTCCAGCTTCCAATGAATGGAAAATACTCATTGACAATTCAGCAGAAGAAGAGTTCATGATTGAAGGTTTACATCGCGTTCTGCACTTTAGGAAAGTTTTACAACTAAAGCCGGAACAATACCTTGTTTTTTTTCTAGAGAGCTAAAATGAATGAATGAATGAATGAATGAATGAATGAATGAATAAATAAATGAATGAATGAATGAGTGAATGAATGAATAAATAAATGAATGAATGAATGAATGAATAAATAAATGAATGAATGAATGAGTGAATGAATGAATAAATAAATGAATGAATGAATGAATGAATGAATAAATGAATGAATGAATGAATGAAAAAATGATTTAATGAATGAATGAATGAATGAATGAATGAATGAATGAATGAATGAATGAATGAATGAATGAATGAATGAATGAATGAATGAATGAATGAATGAATGAATGAATGAATGAAAAGCGCTTTAGGCACATGCAGCCTGAAAGGGGCCAGGATGGTGAGATAAATCCTAATGACACTGCGCTCCAGACGCATGCTTTGAAACTCGCGACCCGTTGATCCGAGCACGCTACCTATTGGTTACGGGCTCCTCATGAAACTTTACGAGACATCGGATAAAAAAACATTTTGTTTCTTTGAGAGTTTCGAGAAATTCATCAAACAATCTACAACATAATGATGATAATGGCTTTGATTTACCTGTTTACTATAATATATTGTGCAAAATGTTCTGACAAAATTCGTCATCAGCAATGTCATTAGTTATCTAAATATACTAGAAAGCAAAATGAACAATGGTATCCCACCCAGGTTAGAATTTTCCTTGTCTTTACAATAATGACAGATATGGCAATGCCCATAATCAGCCTACAATTCCTTGACACATTGCAGTGTAACGCTATCTCACATTGTTGTTGCACTATGTTACACTATGTCACACAATTGTCACACTATGGGTTTTAGCGGATGTCCTAACAGAATCGCCCGCAGTCATAATATTTTACTGCAAATAGCGGATCGTTTATGTATGTTGTGCAATATTGGCATGACTAGTGAGTGAGGTGTAATATGCATTTCCAAATAAGTCACGAGGGTAATTGACATTTCACAATGAACTCAGCGATGTGTCACGCAAATTGATAAAAAGGCATCACCCAGCATGGTGGGACGCTGTCCCACCATTGGGACAATGCTGGGACACTGACACGCGTTACCATAGATACTCATTCAAAATTGACATCACACCTCGGCGCATGCGCGGCACGGGCATTTCCGGGGAGATCGGGAGAAATGTCAACATATCCACTTAAAACCCGCTAATGTCTCTTTTGTGGGAAGTGTGATAAAACCACGTGGCTCGGCGGGTGTTCCGCGCTCGTGGCTGACCTGACCCACTTATCCCACCGGTGAACCATGTTTCAAAATGGTACATTTCAAGTCCACAAGGTGTTTTTACAATTACAAAAACGTTTATCAGCAAATGAAAATGTAACTTAATTTGAATTCATAGCACTTTACTAATAGTGCAAAATAAAGTGTTCTGTTGAATATATAATTTAGTGTTAAAATTACCCGAATTTACTGGAGGTGGGTCACCCTTAATCTAATATTTGCATCCATTTTTTCGTATGGTGGCCAAACACTTTGCTAATATTGAGATGTGATGATGAGATATGGTTTCAGCTGGAATTTAAACCCCGGGGCTGGATCAGTCCAGACAGGGCGGTCCGTGGACGCTACAGGTGTTAAGTAGGGACCCCCTGGTTACGGGCGGGGGATCAGGGTTCGCCATTTGGCCGCTGTCGTGGACCTCCCGGCACGGTTTTTGACAGGTGTAGTGTCACGGACAGCGGGATGCACTGTCTTAAGACTACTGTTCCCAGCTAACAAGAAACGTTAGTCCAGTGTTGGCTTAATAGTGAGCCAGCGTCGCAAACTATAGCCCAGCATTAATTCAGCATTGGACGGACCTCTCCTGACTAGGCTGAGGACATCATCCCCTAACCAAGAGACGTTGCCCCAGTGTTGTTTTAATGCTGGGCCATCATTGTAGACGATCGCCCAGCATCAAAACAACACTGGGTCATTGTCTAGTGTTGTTTGTGATAATGCTGAATAATTATAATCATTCAATATCAAGCAGATCAATAAATTATTAGGTCTGATACTTTTTTTTGTCTATAAGCAGTGTTATCAAATTTTATTCGCATTTTTGTCATTATATGAAAGTACCATAAAAAATATATGTAGAATGATAACATTAACTGTAGGATGATTTTGGGGACTCTTGAACCCCCTCAGACAGACAGGCCAGACTAACCATAACCCTCCTGTGGATTTGGCATGGGTGCAAATTAAATTTAGCGCCTTCTTCCCTGTTTTGTCAGGCAGTAATTTGACGAAGGCGGTGAGCAGCGTGGTGCAAGCAAATCTGTGGTAAGTTGATATATTGGGCAGGCGTTGAACGTTCAAGACGAGGCCCATTGTTACAATAACAAGTTATATCGTGCCAGTCGGGGGTATAAGGAAGCCCTGGCAGACTCGAGACTTTGAACCAATGTTGTTTTAATGTTGGCCCACCGTCTTCGACGCTGGCCCAACATTAAATCAACATTGGTTCAACGTCTCGTGTCTGCTGGGAGAGCGTTACTAGATGACAGGGCTGAAGACAGGGCTTGTCCGGTGACGGCACTAGTGTTTAGAGTGAACCCTACATAACCTATAGGGGTGGCATTAGTAATACCGACCTCAAAATATACATACCGTAGCACTTGAAAACTCGTCACGTTTATCTTTTTCCATCTTGCAACCAAATTATCTTATTATGTTCCAAGTTAATGAACCAACATAGTGCGTACATGCGATCATAATAATACTACAAGGATCTAATACAGACCTAGCAACCCAAGGGTTTATGGGTGATAAAGACCTATATGTATTTACACAAAAGACAGCCAGTGTAGCCTTCAATCTTTTAGAGAGCCAGTAAATGGTAACTAGCTGTCTGACGCCTCCTGGACACATGCTGCTGTCCTACAAGAAAACTCAACAATTTGTCAACATCTGCTTTTCAAACTTGTTACTTAGAACCCCATGCGCGCTCAGACCGAATGTATACTTCACATCCATGCCTTACACAAGAAATCGTTAATAAGTTTAATAAAAGACACGAATTAAGCAACCCAGTTTCAGTTTAGTTTTTATTATACTTATTTCTCATCATTCAAATATGTAAATTGTCTTGTTTGCTTTTTATTGTAACAATGTGTGTCTGTATCACAGAATGTGTATGTTGCAAATACAATAACGTATACGTGTAATTGAAAATAATAAAATAATGCTATTTTGGCAAATTTATCTACCACTTCACCTTGTCAAGTTTCTTCATACCACCTTAATATTTTTATACACTAGAAGCATTCAAATGGATAAAAATAATAAGCTGTGCAAGTTAATCTTTAAAATATTTACATGGTATATTTTCCATACATGTCTTGACCATAATTCTTGAAGCTAAACTTGGCAATGGACTATGTTTATAGACAACACTCTACTCCGTACTTTATTCTGTAAGGTAAAGTATTTACCAGGATTAAGTCATTAAAGCGTTTTTTGTCATGGCAAACAAAGAGATTTTCTAGTACTACTTTTTACCATATTTACAAAACAAAATGGCATGGAGAGATCACGTACATAGCATGGTGAAAGATGTCTCGATAAATGTGGAGGAATAGATTTTTGCACATCGGAATATAATTATACAAAAAACATTTAGATATGAATAAATTAATACTGAACTAATGTTTGAACAATTTCAGTTAATGATACAAGAAGTAGTCTCTACTATTTTGACTGTCAATGGTTGTTCGGGTGTATATGTCGATTCATCAGTGGGTGGGTGGATGAGCTAGTTATTCAAATAAACTGTCGTGTCAATTAATAAATTAATTAATATAAGAATTGATGAAACGAATTTACAGTTTTGTACTTTGTCAAATAATGATTTTAGCGACAGCTGAACCATGTCAATTATTACTCATATCTGTAATAATTTGAGACCAAACATTCACAAATCCTGATGTTTAAACACACATATTTTATTCCCAGTATCAGTAATCTGATGTAATGATGGCTCTGTACCATTTGGCTCTACCATTCAGCTGATAGTAATTATGTATAGGACCTACATGTCTATGGAATATACGCTAGAATAAAAAAACAATGACAAACCTTGAAGTCATAGATCTATCCATGACATTAACAACATGTACTCAATACTTTGCAATATTAACTAATATATTCAACTCCAGATATATTAATTTGATCCCTTCAAGCTAATTTGTCTTAATTTGAAGAACAAAAAACTTGTAGACTCTGATGACTTTCTGGAGAAGCGATGTGTAGTTAGTCACGTGGGGTCGTAGTTGCAGCAGTTCAAATAACCTGAACAAATCGCGTGCCCACCCAGCTTGTCTATGTGGTCCTATGATGTGCGGATACACAAAACGCTGGCCCAATGCCGGGTGGAGTATGTGCCAGCGTATGTGACGCTGGCACATACTTCACCCGGCATTGGGGCATTACCCCCACCGTCGGGGACTGTCTAGTGATAAACGACTCACAGTGACATGGGCTGCACACCCAACCCGGTAAATACAGAACGTCTCCCCAATGCTGGGGTAATCATGGGCCGATGCCAGTGATGCCGGGCCAGCAGAGGGCTAATGCGTGGTGTGTTTTTCGGGTCAAGCTCAATCACACATAATGTACGCCTGCCACGCCAATTTACAAGTCCAGTGACTCCGTATACCAGCTCGTGTGTCACCATCATCCCCTACTGACTGACCCTCTACACCCCACAGCAGACGAAAATAAATCTCTTATAGAAATATATGAGTCATACAGACATATATTTTATTGACATAATTAAAAATGATTTCCGACCCTATATAACCTCTCATATATACATTGCGTGAAAAAAATCAGTTATTATTTTGAAAATAGATATAATAACTAAACTTGAAATAAAGTTAGGCGCCTTTGCCGTGTGTAGAAGTATATGTTATTTAAAAATATTACACTGTGATGGTACATGACAAATAAATATGAAGATCAACAACATTTTAGAAATCAGAACTGAATTGTATTTTAGTATTTTTTCTAGTTACCTTTTTTCTTAAACACGGATCTGCATTTTTATGCTAAAAAGGCAGATTATCACGTTGTTAAACATGTCATCAGTATTAAACTAAAGTTTTAGTTCTATTTTGTCTTCACCACTACATAGCTGTAAACATTCTAAAAGATGATTATATTTATCATTAAAAGTAGCGAAATACTAGTCTGTTCATGATATAACTGCGAACAACCCAATGCTGAGGGTAAAGCGAATTACATTACACAATGCCTAACTTTACTAATTTTATCAAACGCAGCATTCTAACGTATAGGCCTACAGAGCATGTAGATGAGTTGGAAATTCTTTTTGTGTCTTTTGTAATTGTTCCTGACGTTTCCTGGTTTCACCGTGAACTCACTTCCTGTAGTCTCAGACAGTGGCACGTGTGTGAAGCTCTGCAAAACCTACCAGCAGTAACTGCTCACTTAAAAGTAAGCAGTTACTTCCTTTTGGCTTTGCACGGCAGTAGTAGAGATGTCATGGTAACGTAGTACAAGCGTCGGAGAAACTGACAGCATCAAAGCAACACCCCAGTAAATACAAAACATTTGTATAACATGTATACAATGTTGGCCCAACGTCAAAGACGTTGTATGAATGTTATAAAAATGTTTTGTGTTTCCTGGGACGAGACATTGACCCAGTTGAGTCAAGGTTGTGCCACAGTCGCAGACGGTGAACCAACCTTGATCCAACATTGTGTTAAGGTTTTGTGTTTGCGTCTAGTGACAGGTGTGTCATTGGTAGCTTGGGTTAATGCGACGTTGGGACAACTTTACAACAGCATTGGGCAGCGTGTGGTGTTCGCTAACCAGGCAAACACCGTGAAAGAGACAATACACGTCACGTGAAATAGATTCTACTATATGAAGTCCTATGCCCTGTTTCCCTTCAAGTTCTCCGAATAAAATGTGTCCCACTGGAGCTGTTGTCTCGTTACCGCGGCCAACCACTTCAAGTGATAAACACTGAGAAATTTTTCCAGAAACATATAAGAGGAAAAATGTACGTACTTATGGTTTTACTCATAATTATTTCCTTAGTTTGAGACCTTGTTTTTCGGAATCCACACATATCTCATATTCAAGACCGTAATAAAACGCTTCAGTGTGCCAACATGTACAAGGTGAATACAAGATTGGCGTATTTGTATAATTATAATAAAAAATGTACAGACTGCTTAAAACTGTTGGGCATAATAGGCTAAGAGCTGGGTTGAGATAACTTCTAGACAAAGATGAATCATACACTAATTATACAACGCTAAGCTCGACGGTTGTTTTTTTGGATGCATTTTAATATCAAATTAAGTAAATGTTATTAGGAACAAAATGAGTTTTTTAAACATCAAAATCCTTAAATGTTTGTTCTCAAATTAAACAAACCTGAGTAATTTTCACCCATTTGTAGTCATGGATCGCGGTAGCGAAACACAACTTCCAGTGGGTGAAAATGTCTTTGTTTTTAACTTAGCGCTTCAAGGGCAGATACACCCTTTCATATCCAAGATGACAATATACTGATGATTATAGTAACAGAGTCTTTATTATTCTAACGAAAATTGGATGATAGACTATACGTACGCAGATTCTTTAGAATTGTAACGAAAAAAATTATGACAGTTTTAAAATCATCAACTTTTTCATTTCTCACATGTTCTTCATAAAGCTCATGAGTACTGCCTTCTTGCTCTTATACTGGATGCGAACCAAAAAAATGTAACATTCTGCCTGACAAGAATTTTAAATATCAAAATAAAGCACTGCAGATCATACAGATTTCGAAGATGACATTTCCAACTTCACCTCAAACTTGTTGCTGATGGGTAATATATTTGCGAACTTTAAATTTACATAGGCATTCGATAGAAAAAACATGCTGTATTTAAATTTATTGATACCTTGCTTTTTAAAGCGTAATATAGGCTACACCAACGCGATTTTCCCCGCGACGTTGCGTCGTTTTTTCAAACACACTATTTGATCATTGCCAAAACATACCAGCGCGACGCGAGAGAGATAGGCAACGCGATCATTTTCAAAACTGTTGCATTTTCGTCGCGCGTCGCGCCGGTCGTCACGCGTCACGAGATTTTCGGGTCCGTCGTCGCGTCCCTCGTCGCGTGGCTAATCGCGCTCACGTTCGCGCTAGTGTGTTTTGCACTTAATGTGCTGGTCACCTGTTTTCAGTATCCGATGGTCTACTGTTCTAATGTTCATAATATATTAGTACAATTTAACCCTTATCCTGCTGATCACGACTATTGTCGTTTTTAATCTGTTTTATTAGTCAACCAAATCACTGTTATAGGGAATGAAATGTGTGTCTAAACATCAAGAGCTGCAAATATTTGTGCTCAAATTAAACAAATATGAGTAATTTTCAACCACTTAACGTTGTGGGTCGCGGTAGTGAGACACAACTTCAAATTGTGGTAAAGTTGTGGGTCGCGGCAGCGAGCCACAACTTTAAGTGGGTGAAAATTTGAATAAATTAACTTAGCATGATAAGGGTTAATGATAGTCATATATGTTATGTTACTTGTTTGTAATGTTACCGGTATAAAATAATGTATACAGAAAAGTTTAATAAAGATATATCAGACTTCAATAAGACACAGTTTACCAGCAGTCATTGTCATATAGCATGGCGCCACAGAGGCGGTATTTCACGAAGGAGATCACTAGGAATCAGTACGACCTGTTGATCGCTAGAGGGCAGGGTGTTGACCTCTGGGGTCAGACCTGACTGATCTGGGGGTTGTAACCCTGAATTTGTCAATCTGTCGGCGGTCCCCTGCACCCTAACCTCTAATCTACGCGGTGTCGTCCCCACTTGTTCCACCTTGTAATGGCTAGCAGATGGGTCACCAGCTATGCTTGGCTATCTCCAGGTGCGAGTATGTAATGTTCGTGAGCTGACGTAGTGAAAGCGTGGCTATCTCTAGGTGGTTCGAGTATATTTGTAGTAAGATACTCGTGAGTAGACGTAGTAGATCCGTGGCTATCTACGGGTACGAGTATATACGTAGTAAGATTTTCGTATAACCAGACGTAGACTATATGTCTCCGCATGCAAGTTTGTAATGTTCGTAACCTGGCGTAGTGGATGCGTGGCTATCTCTAGGTGGTGCGAGTATATTTGTAGTAAGATAGTATTACGTATAGGATAAAGCCCGAGGAGCTCTACATTCTTAGCTGTGGAAAAGGCCGAGGCCAAAGGCCGAAGCCTTTTCCACAGCTAAGAATGTAGAGCTCCGAGGGTTTTAACTGACTTAAAACACATTCGATCATAATGAGGATCCCTTATAATCAAAAGCTTGGTCACACCTGACTGATTATAGTACAATATTGGCATACCATGATAGTTGGTCTGTACTTGATCAACAATAACTCTCCATTCTCGGCTTAGAATGTAGTGGTCAGACAAAGCAAATAATGTCGTGGTGTGTTTTAATCGTAAGTAGACGTAGGAGATGCGTGGGTATCTACTGGTGCGAGTATATACGTATAGTGAGATGTTCGTAACCAGGCTTAGACTATTATGTCTCTGCAAGCGAGTATGTAATGTTCGTAACAAGACGTAGTAGATGCATTGCTATATCTGGGTGCAAGTATACACAAAGGAAGATGTTCATAATCAAACGTAGTGATTATGTGGCTAACTGGTTATCTCCGGGTGCGAGCATACACACAGCAAGATGGTCGTAACCTGACGTAGTAGATGCTCGGATAACTCTGGTGCGAGTATACACGTAATAAGATGTTCATAACTAAACGTAAACTATATGTGGCTATATCTTGGTCTATAGAAATTGACGAACGTGAAAATTGGACGTCTGCTTAGTATCAAGTAACTCTGAACACAGATATAGAAAATAATTTATAGTTTAAAAAATGACATTATACACTTCTCAAGTAAGCGTTTAAAAAACGGACTTTTAAAACTTCCTTGACAAAATTTAAAAACGTGAGTGTTTTAAAAATATTAAACAAAAAGTTTAAAAAGCGATCTCTAAACATTTTAAACAAGAAGTGTAAAAAGTCACTTTAAAACTTTTTAAACAGTTTTTTTGTAAAAGAGACTAGGACTTTTTAAACTTATTATTTTTTTCAGAATGTACAGTTAACGTAGAGATTATGCACTTGAACTATGCAATTCTCCCGCTACCAGGGGGGATGAAGGGGTGGTTTTCACGGGCGTCACTCACGTTGCTACAGCTAGTGATTTAGTCGCCTCTTTTACCTGCTCATCGTGGTGTATTTCGGTGTCAGTTTCACGACTCGTGTCTCTCTCGGCTCGTCTCTCTTGGACCTAACAAGGCGTGAAATCGACAAGTAAGAGGGAAACGACACACTACACCTACATTACCGTGCAAAGCCAAACGGCTGTAACTGCTTACTTTGCAAGTAAGCAGTTACTACCTTTTGGCTTTGCAAACTATAGCAGCACAGGTAACCCCTTTCACTTCATGCACATACCTGTAGACACAGAAAATAACACGTAATATTCCCCACATTTCTTGGATAAGAATATTATTTACAAAAACTTGCGCCAGATCTATCAGTAAGAACAGATGAACTTTAAAAAGGGATATTTCTGAAGTGGAGCAAAATACAGATTGTAATTGATCTTCTAATCTTGAACAAGGTCAAACTTAGAGGCCTATAGGAACGTACCCATCGAACAAACTAACAAATACGAGGCTCAGAGCCAATGTTCGTTTACTGTTGGGCCAGAGTCGATAACCTCGAGCCAACATTATGTCAACATTGGTTCAATATCTCGTGTTGGCTAGGTAGCAGAGTCATCACACATTTATAAATCTGACGGACAATGAATTGATTGAGTCGCCTATTTTGTGTACTGCTCTGTAAATGAAAATGACGCGAACATGGTGACAAAATTCAGATTAAATGAGCAAATGTCCCTTGACCCATGCAGCACTAACAGATTTTGTATAAACCATGGAGATCAAAGGGTTTTTTCAATTTGAAATCATCATAAATGTCTTAGTTATCTCTCTCTGATTCATTTGAATGCTTGTGTTATGTGTCTACGACCATTATAAATGTTTTTAGTTTACAGTGCGGGGATCGTCTTCAGACGTCAGATTCTGACGTATAAAGATGCTCCCCGCGCTGAAAGGGTTAATTTTTCTCCAACTTACCATGAATTCTGATGCTCCTGGTGTATATCATCAGACGAAATTGTGAACCCCCATACTTTTAAACTGCTTGGAACTTTGTTTTATTGCTGGACCAGTGTCGAAGACGGTGTGCCGGCAATAAAACAACACTGAGGCAATGTATTATATTTGTTGGCAATCAGGAAACTATGGTAAGTCGTTGGGATCACTTGACTCCCTCTTGCTTGCTTCCCCCCCCCCCCCCCACCCACACACCATTTCATTGTCACTTCGCTGTGTTTTAAACATATAAATAACATACATTTCAGTTGAAAATGTCAACCCTTTCGATATAGTTTTTCATGTTATGTGTACATTTTTAATTAACCGTGCCTCTAACATGTTTTATTTTATATAATATATATCATTGTGTAACAATATCACAATTTAGAACTGTATTGTATTATTGAATGTATAACAGGGCACATATTAAAAAATAACATCTTTGCTAATAATTATGTATATATACCCTATATAAATATACTATTATTTTAATAAATAACTAAATAAATGACTGTTGGACAATAAAGAACGTTGACCTACACATACCATAACATAGCAAAATTTGTTTTCTCAATTGGTTTGAACATTTTAGCTGACTTTTTTTATTCATAGTTTATACCAGTAAGCACGACTGAATCATTTTGAAGGTTCTAAATTTAAACTGTCGCGCATGGGGACCTGGGGACGTGAGCGTTTTGATGAACAAAGTGTCTATTGCGTGATGTAGGTTTATTAGGTGGGTGTATCAACGGCTGAAGTCTGCCTCCACTCCAGGCCAATGCTGGCTAGATGCTGGGCCAACGTCAGAGACGTTGGCCCAACATCTAGCCAACATTGGCTTACCGTGTTCAGTGATGCGTGGCCCTCGCATGTAAATTTAGACAGGTAGTAAAGATAGGAGACACCAACTTAGAGGCGGAATTTGTCGCGGGTGACCTGTTGTCAGCTAACCAGCTAACCAGGTGAAGCTTTGATGTTAAAGGTGATCTACTACTCCTTATATAGTATGAATAAATTTGTGACAATAATTCAAAGTTGCCACAATATGGGGCACAAGTGTTCCCTTATATGGGGTGGTTGGCTATCATGTGACCCTCTGAGAGGGTCACATGATAGCCAACCACCCCATATAAGGACATAATTATTCATACCCTATAAGTGGTGATACATCACCTTTAAGGTGACACTGGGGACTGACTGCCGACAAAATAGACAGAAAGACAGACAGAAGACCAGCAATATAACATTTGTACAATGCTGGGCCAACGTCGAAGATGTTGGGCTGACATTGTACAAATGCTATGTTTGTGTTTACTGGGTGGACGAGAGAAGAATAACTAATAGAGAAATTAGAGGTTCACGGCATGGTGGTAATATATCTAGTGTTAATCTGTCAATAATTTCAAAATTTTGCAGAATTATTATTAATCAAAACACTGTTCTCACTTTCAGATAACTTTCTCTTTAAAGCGACTCAGTATGATGACATCAATTTATATTTTTAATGTTGTAATGAAGTAGTGTATCCCACAGAGCATTCTTTAATTTTTTTCAGGAATTTCAGATTTTTAGAAACATTTTCTAAAAATATTTAAAATAATCCGGACAAAACCCAAACTTACAATGAGTTCTCCTAAAAGATGGTTGAATGCTATCACAGCATTGTGCCATAAGTTGATGCCGTCGGCCCAGCGTTGAGCAGACCATCAGTGCTGCAGGTGTGCCCCCTCCATGTCCTGACTATAAGACACCAATTTGATCTTACCGTCCAAGACGTGGGAATATGTGGTGCAAAGTGCTGTATATTGCTGACTTGTTTTGTTTACATGGCAATATATGACCTGGAAATATAACTATTTCACTCTTTGTCGTGCTTTAAAATTGTTTTTGACTTTTTTTATTTTCAGTTAAGATCAGTAGGTTATATAGCTTCATATAAATTTATTTTCAAAATTGACAACATTGAAAATGTCTCATCCCAAAGGGTCCCTTCAAACATAATAGTTTTGAACAATCAAAACGGAACAGGAGCGTGCTGTGGCAGTAAGAAGTTTTATGGAAAATGATTCCAATAAAGGTCAACTGTTTTGTTTGCTCATATGAAACTATTTTTGTTGCATGCACACAGTTTAATTACATCAACTCTCATATACTTCGTAATTCCATTATTAAGTGATGAAAAGTCCTATATTAAGATTTATTTACCATCTTTGTCAACGCGATTGAGATAAAATATGTATTTTCAATTAATATAATTATTGTGTATTAATTTGTCCTTTCATGTGGCTCGTACCGAAACACAGCTGCAAGTGGATGAAAAGTAAATTATGTTATTTAGTGGTTGAAGGGTCACAACGCTATCAATAGTTTTAGGCCCTGTTCGATTCGCATTGATCTCAAAATAATTTAGTGATCCGGTTTGTTTCGGTTTGTGTGCCCGAAACGAACACCATGAATCGAGAGCAGCACAGTTGCCGCTAATTTAAAAATAGTTTGAGCAAAAAAAAACATCTGGTATGGCAATCTGATTCCAGATCCAAATGTACAGCCAATCTAAAAACAATTTGAGCCAAAGAAACGCATGGTTTGGTAAACCGGTTCAAGATCCAACGACCATGCAGGCAGGTTTGATGGTTTAGTCAATCCGGTTCTAGTTAGGACATATCTTGTGCGAATCAAACGCCCCTTATATGATATGAATAATTTTGTGACAAATAAATCAAAGTTGCCACAGGATGAGGCACAAGTGTTTCCTTATATGGGGTGATTGGCTATCATGTGGCCCTCTGAGAGGGTCACATGACAGCCAATCACCCCATATAAGGACATAATTATTCATACCATATAAGGGGTGATATATCACCTTTAATATCATTAGCCAATTAGAAATGAAAAATGAAATGAATCGGGCTTTAGGCCACCTTTGTGCACATATAGGCTAAACTGGGCCAGGAGAACCTCCTGAGGATGGTGAGATGATTGAGATGACACTGTCCTCCAGACACAGGATTCGAAATTCGTGCCCTGGCGGTCTGAGGCCGACCACGCTACCTCTCGATCACGGAGGCTCCCCACAATACTGACTTTCACACGTGGATGGGGAATTAGAAAGCAGCAGTTAAAGTAACGTGGAGCCAAGGCCATGTGGCATGTTCCCAGTTCAAGACAAAATGACAGAATTCTGATCAGGCTCAGACTGAACGTCGTGGAGTCGTACCCGCGTAGACTGTCTCGTCTCCAACAAAAACTTGTCGTGTCGTATTTTTTCAAGACCCCCCGCCGCCCAAATAATCAGTTTTTGTCGTGCTTACTGTCGTCTTTTTGGTGTAGACATGCATAGCACATACGTTCGCTGCATCGTAGGAATGTATGTGTTATACATGTACATAAAGCCCCTGTCACACTGTTATGAGTTTAGCTCACTAGATGTGAGGAGTTACAGAGTGGTCGTGTAAATCTCGAACTTATGTCGGGTGATGTCTCCTCATGTGGCCACCCAGCAAACACGAGACGTTGAAACGATGTTGGTTGAATGTTGGGCCAGTGTCGACGACGATGGGCCAACATTCAACTAACATCGGTTCAACGTCTCGTGTTTGCTGGGCAGTTCTGGCTAAGCAGCTACAAAAATTTAAACTGTTTGAAATTTTCAAGTCGCGAATTCAGCTACGAATCTATTACGATTTTGCCTGCGACGCTGATCCGGCTTTATAATAACAATGGTTCAATCTCACATGTTTGACTCAAAGCTAAGCAATACCGGATTCGAATCCATCTGCGGCCGATATCTTTCCTCGATGCATGCATATATATAAATAAATGACCGCAATGTCAAAGTTGACATCTAAACGTTCAGTAAAACGAAAAACTATGAAACACATCCAATGACAGGTACTTTGTTTAGTAGACCACATTATACCCGAGAAATAGGGTTATACTATTGTAATTTGTGTATATTTTAACGCCATTCAGTACATTTATTTGAGTTTCGGGCTGACAAGTGTGTGGGATGAGATTTATGCGAAATGACAGATTAAATTTCTTAACGATCGTTAAACCTTCCTTTTGATCCTGAAACTTTAATTAAGAAACTTTAGGAAGATGCGCATATCGCACATCTGAGGCGGAAACAACTAATTCCACTGGCATATTTATTTAAAATCAATAAAAAATAATAAAAAAAATACATAGTAAGGCATGATTGAATTAAATCAATAAAAACACAAATTATATCACAAACACCGGCTTCGTATGAGTAAAAATACCATTATATCTGTGAATATAGAGAGCAAGGGGTTAATGATGTGAAGAATGTGAGATGAGAGGCGAGTTTATGACGTATAATAAATTAAAGTCTCATGAGTGATTCTCACACCTGCATGGATATCTCCTCTGTGTCTACGTAAACTACCATTGATTCAACCCCGAAAGCGCCAAGATATATCATTTATATTTTCATCCACTTCAAGTTGTGGCATGAAGTGGTGAAAATTGCTCAAATCTGCTTAATGTGAGACCAAACATTTGCATATCTTTATGTGTAAACAGTCATTTCACTCCCAATAAAAGTGATTTAATTGACTAATAAAATGAATTACAAACAATCGTAGTCTAGCTTAGCGCTTAAAGTGTTAAACCTTTACGTGCTAGAGACACCTATATGTGCGTCATTTTGAGTCATTTTGAATAAAATATTTTCAATGTAAAATGTCATCACCCATCAAAATTAAGACATTTGTGGCTTCTATTTCATGTATTATATAGGCTTCGGTATTTTATAAAATTAGGTACAATTCACATCCCACAATAATTGAGAATGCTGAGGTATTTAAATGGTTAGCTTTGTGTGTTTGTTTGCGTTAGCGTTTCTTCGAATGGTCAAACAGTTTTGTCCAGTGTTTGTCTCCGTTTTATTTTAAACTCTCGTATTTAAACGACAGTTGACTTGTAGCCAAATACGTATCAGCAGAAATACATAATACATTGTACAGTGTATTATTTATTTTTGGAATCCGGTGTAAAAACGTAGACTTACACATGGCGTAAATGACATAAATGGGTTTTTTAGGCCACATGTAACACATGTAGGCTAAACTTGGCCAGGAGAACCTTCTCAGGATGGTGAGGTGAATGCGATGACACTGCCCTCCAGACACAAGATTCGAAATTCAGGCCCTGGCGGTCTGAGGCCGAGCACGTTACCTTTCGGTCACGGAGGCTCCCCACAATATTGATTCTTTACGAGTGAGTGTGGAAGAAACATTTTGTTTCTTTAAAACTTGAATGCCAGAGCGGGGTTTGAACACGCGATTTCCGACTTTTCAAGCAGGCAGCTTTAACCACTGCAGCAGTGTCCCCACCCTTACAAATGGATAGGATGATTAGAATTCCGTATCTAGAGAAAAATAATAATTCTTGGTGTATTTTCTGAAATGAGTCTACTAAACCAGATAAAACCAAACAACCAGTGTCAAAGTGAAACTGCGAAAAAACATGCAAAAATAAGGCAGACAACTTAACAAAAGCATACATTTCAAAACTCGATTGGTAGAGTATGTGATTTTTTGCTGTAAAACTTGTTCAAGGTCAAAAGGTGGACTGACCAGCCGGTGCAGAAATGATTTGGGTGGTATAAGATTAGCCCCTTCATAAAGGTGCAGCTGACCATAGCTCAAATTAAAGATATATGCATGCGATGAAAAATGAGATGGGCCGAGCACTTACTGCATGGGTCAGTCCGGGCGGTCACTTTCCAAAGTGACGAATAAGGAGACATAATAATGACTAGCGCGTGTCCGAAGATTTTACCGTCCTCGTATATATAGACAAGGATTTTTATGTTAGTTTTAAATTAATCATTTACCAAAATAAAATCAAGATATTGTCTGTTATAATGAAAAATATGTAGTTGCCTACATGTATTGGGCTATACTCCTGTCATAACAGAAATAGACTATTATAGTAACTTTGGAAAATATTGTGTTGTCATTTTCTAGATGACTAATTCTAAAGACTGTGACGAGAGAAGACCCATAAATTAAATCTCTGGGCCAACGTTGTTTCAATGTTGGGCTAACGGCTTCGACGTTAGCCCAACATTAAACGAACGTTGATGAAACGACACATAAAATCTTGCAGATGGCCGTTGTTTCTGCGTGTTTTTCCTTTAAGAGGACAACTCCCCCCTGGAGAGATTTCAATAATGGAGGCATTTGGCCAGAAAAGCCAGGCAGGTGCCCCCACTGGTTCTTACAAGGGGTAGACGCGCGATACTGGTTTTTGAGGTGACAACTGAAGAAAAGGCTGAAGGAGGCGTAACCTTTACCACCTCTTATCTCTCAGAAACCAAAAAACATAACTTTTTATATTCACCATATTCCTGCATATTATATTGTATCATTTTCGCGGGAATAAAACAAAATGTTTTCTGGTGGTTTTATTTTAATATCTATACTGGACACACAGTTGAAATCTGATCATCAAATACATTAAAAGATGAAAAAGACAATACATCATTTTTGCTAGCTGCCGATATGAGCAGTTATCATTTTAATACAAATCTCAACTGCAATATTAGTTATTTTATCTGAATAACATCTGACACGGATTGTGTTGTATGAATGTAGGGCATTATGAATTCCGATTCATTATATTACTTCATAATGATATTCGCAGAGTTACATTTTTGACTGCCTAATAATAAATTTATTCATTCATTTCCTAATTTATTCATTTATTTATCCATCCATCCATTCATCCATGTGTCCATTTCTCATTCATTTGCTCATTCATTCATCTATTTATTTATTCATTCATTCATTTATCCATCGATCCATCCATCCACGTATCCATTTTTCATTTATTTATTTATTATCTGATTGATTGATTGATTGATTGATTGATTGATTGATTGATTGATTGATTGATTGATTGATTGATTGATTGATTGATTGATTGATTGATTGATTGATTGATTGATTGATTGATTGATTGATTGATTGATTGATTGATTGATTGATTGATTGATTGATTGATTGATTGATTGATTGATTGATTGATTGATTGATTGATTGATTGATTGATTGATTGATTGATTGATTGATTGATTGATTGATTGATTGATTGATTGATTGATTGATTGATTGATTGATTGATTGATTGATTGATTGATTGATTGATTGATTGATTGATTGATTGATTGATTGATTGATTGATTGATTGATTGATTGATTGATTGATTGATTGATTGATTGATTGATTGATTGATTGATTGATTGATTGATTGATTGATTGATTGATTGATTGATTGATTGATTGATTGATTGATTGATTGATTGATATTCACCATTCTCAGTCAGTCAGTCAGTCAGTCAGTCAGTCAGTCAGTCAGTCAGTCAGTCAGTCAGTCAGTCAGTCAGTCAGTCAGTCAGTCAGTCAGTCAGTCAGTCAGTCAGTCAGTCAGTCAGTCAGTCAGTCAGTCAGTCAGTCAGTCAGTCAGTCAGTCAGTCAGTCAGTCAGTCAGTCAGTCAGTCAGTCAGTCAGTCAGTCAGTCAGTCAGTCAGTCAGTCAGTCAGTCAGTCAGTCAGCCAGTCAGTCAGTCAGTCAGTCAGTCAGTCAGTCAGTCAGTCAGTCAGTCAGGCAGTCAGTCAGTCAGTCAGTCAGTCAGTCAGTCAGTCAGTCAGTCAGTCAGTCAGTCAGTCAGGCACTGTTATGTTAAGAAGTTTGTGTTCAGCATCTGTATATGTGATGCGTCACTTCGTTATAATGACATCCAACAAATATCGATGTATGACACAATCCTGTAGAATTACATTGTGGAGTTATCGTAACCAAGGTATTTCTACAAATGAAACGGACACAGAAATAAATGATAAGGCTGAAATGTTTTTTGTATAAAGCATGGAGAGCAAAGTGTTTTTTTCAATTTGAAATCATCATAAATGCCTCGGTTGGCTCTATCCGCTTCATTTGAATATTTATATGTTATGCCTACGATCATTAGCATTTTTAATTCTTTAAGTGCTGGGAACGACTTTAGACGTCAGAATCTGACGTCTGTAGACGTCAGATTCTGACGTCTAAAGTCGGTCCCCGCATTGGAAGGGTTAAGCTGGGGCACATTGTATGGTTTTGTTATAATGAGATTCAGGGTATAGAGTGTGTGTCGTGGAGATCTATGATGGGCCTGTCATGCCGATTCTTCCCCTTCAATTTCCACGCGCCAGATGACTGACCGGGCCCCGAACCCGACCCCAGAAAATACCCCTAAACTCTGCCCCCCTAATACAGCACATGCCCGCCAGCCATGGCTTCTTTCAGGTGTTCCCGCCCCCCTTATCTGCGAGGGTTCCACTGCCCCACCCCCCTCACCAGCGGGGAGCACAGCGCGTGCCGGCGTCACGTGGTGGCCACGGGAAATCCACGTGAAATCGACATGAAAGCGACACGTCCCCGGGGAAATCCGACAACCGCCGAGGTGCACCTCGCGGCGCGGCGAATCCCAGCTAATTCACCCCCGCGCCATATGTGCCCGTGTTCATGGCTGTTCAAACCTGTTCACCTGGGACTTGTTAGCCCCAGTCTATACCCTATTATGTACTGTGGGCATACACTTCCCAGATACTCAACAGACGTTGTCCCAATGTTGTTTTATTGTTGGGCCAGCGTCGCTGACGCTGGCTCAACAATTAAACAGCATTGGGTCAACGTCTCGTGTTTTTTGGCCTAATCATACATATAAAATAATAGTGAATTATTTAATTAGGAATTAATTCAAGCTGTATCCTGCATATATGTCAGGTATAAAATGATGTGATTTATTTCCATGAAGCGATACATTTAACGCGCACAGCACTTAAGTCCCCCTAGAGCTTAAAGTGTGTCTTGTTAGTCAGCCGTGTTTGCAAGCTAATTTACCTACAGACAAGTTTGCAGCCACTTATGGCACAAAACGCTTTAGAAGCAAACATCGCGGGATTTGGCGGCTCATTTCAGCTCCTTCCCTAACTTTGCTAACGTATTAGTTTGCTCTAATGCAGAGGAAAACATGAACTTTTTGCGGTAATGTTTTAAAATAATTATCACTGCGTAAAGTACGCTTTTGATTCTTACTTCGTTTAGGGTATAAAACTCCACCCTGTGCGACAAAAGAAAACTAAATTGATAAATTGAGCTGATAAGAATTTGACAAGAGAACGTCGCTGATCGGATGGAAAATGAAGCTAATTGTGTATAGAGCCGCACCCCAACCATACTTCCCACGCTTGTATTACATATGTCACCATGTCTGACCTACAAGCTTTATCATGTCCGCACTCTACTTATACAAATTATTAGCTGAAATCATTTATTCACACGTTTTTTTAGACTGTATGCGTTATGTCCAGTGTGGTAATAGCCGACTGTTATCCGAGATATTACATATACAATTTCATATAAATATATATATTTTAGATTTGAAAAGTTTCATCAAAATGTTTGTAATAAATAATATCCTGCTTTATTACCACAACTGTTACAGTATGGTTATCAAATCAAATGTCGATAATCACCCTATATCCACAAATGGCGCAAGTTACATGGTGCTTATTTCCGAAGGTAATAATACTTTTAATACAGGCACAAACTATATTACTTGGTGAAATCAAAATTGTTTTTGTATTATTAATTGCAGAGGAATTCAGTTTCGATCCAAATTATTAATTCTATCTAAGCTTGTCTATCTATTCTGATTGATAACGTGAAGCTGTTATGTTCCCAAAATGAGGCAAAAAAAATAAAATACATAAAAAATGAAATACCTTTTGACAAAGATTATAAATCTTGAATTATATAATCTCATAATCTCCTCAATTGAGCAGTTTTTAATTCCCTATACCGTAATCCTAAATCACTTGTTATCCATTTCTTGTTGATCCCCTTAATGTTTGCTTGTCTAATCTTCTTCCACCTGAGAATATTTTTTCCCAGGCAGGTACGTAGCTCAGGGAATAATTAACCCTTGTGCTGCTGGTGCCGTATATATACAGGTTCAAGCAAGTGTCACACCAAATAAAATGCCACTGAAATTCACAAAGCAGTTCGTGATAGATGTTCAGTTAATCAAAGAATTGAATTTAGAAGATGACCATTTTGCATTAGTCGACATATTTTCGTCATTTGAAGCTGGAATTTGCGTTAGCAATTCCAGCTTCAAATGAATGAAAGATAAAAACAAAGAGTCCGGCGGCACAAGGGTCAAGCATTTGCAAAAGAAAACACCATGTCAGACGTGGTGGTTGTTTTTAAAATACAAAAAATAGAATATGAATAAATATCGTATTTTGAGATAACATCTTGAATAAAGTATCAGCATCAACTTTTTTTTTTAAGAAACATATATATAGCACACAGTTAGTTACAAATATTACTATTTAATCTGTTTTTATAAACGTACTCTAGGAATGAGAGAGTTAATGATCTTCGGGTCACCAGCTGACGTTAAGCAGACGGGACCTGGAAAAGGCTTTTAACCAAAAAAGGTGCTTTACAAGCGTTGTCAAATCTTGTCGGCCAATCTGCGGTCGCAATCTCTGAGAAATCTGCCAGTGAACAATATGGGTTAGATTGCGGGTAGATATGGGGAACCCGCATGACATTATCACTAGTGGCTGCCATTAGTTGACCCTGTGGGGCTCGACTGCTCCCAATGCTAATAGGGATGTTTGTATACGTGCATTCCGCTAAAATACAACATCTCTTTTTGACTTGTCATAATACAAAGTGGTGCATAGTTAGTATGGTTTATGAAATGTTTCATGGTGTATTATTCTATCCTAAAACATATCAACTGTACCTTACTCGGCGAATACAAAAGGTTAGTTTACGCGCTGAAAATGACACGGCACACTACCCAACTAAATGTGAACACACAACATCTTGTGATCTTTTGTCGTCTGGTCCTCCATTTGTCAATCTACTGAAATCTAAACCTCTAGGATTGATGTCTTTTTCTCTAGACGGCGCCTTGTGGTGGCAAATGGGTGATTGAAATCCTTGTAATCGTGTTCCAGTCATCTGTGGGATAAATATCTGTACATGCAATGCAATGCAATGCAATGCAATGCAATGCAATGCAATGCAATGCAATGCAATGCAATGCAATGCAATGCAATGCAATGCAATGCAATGCAATGCAATGCAATGCAATGCAATGCAATGCAATGCAATGCAATGCAATGCAATGCAATGCAATGCTATTTTACATTAATATACACCAATAATTTATTGAAGCTCCTTATTGGTGTTAATACAATAATGCTATATATATCAGATAATATATATTCGTTACCTATTGATGATTGGAGAAGCTTACTCTGGTACCATACCATCCTCGTCACATCAGTTCAAGTGATTTTAATTAGACAGACAGCTACAATGGTTGATTGAGTTTCACAGGAAAAATAGGTTTCGTGAATTTAGTCTTCTTTATGGCCTTATCATATTTTCGGATATGAATATAATTATAAGCCTCCATTTTTTGATGAATTATAAAAAGTATTCTTTGAAGTAGTTTGTTTTATAATTGTCTAATATACATTGGCCTGGTTGTGTATTACATATACCTAATTGAATTTTCAAGAACGAGGCTGGGTAAGTATAACTGTTTGTAGACATGCCATTATTATTTGTTCTATCTATATATTGTAAATCTAATATCAAGAGTCGTTCAATATTTCAATACCATGTGTATACTTGGACGTCTACTTTCATGCCAGTCTTGTGTCTGTGTAATAGTATACAAATGTGGTTTGGTAATATTGATTTAATATACTCCAAACAATTTTAAATCGTCTTGATAACAGATATATATTGGACATTTTTTATTACTTTACGTTTTGCATTGTTCCTGCATTGTACCTATAAATCTTATAAAATATTTATAGTTTACCAACTGCTTGTATTTTGCTCTAAGCGCATTGACATCTCATATGTGCTGATCACCTGTCGCCACTTGTATGTACAATTTAGGCATACATATTTTATACACATATATTTGTACCCGAAGAAAGTGTAATAAAACATACTGCCATCGAAGAGGGGTGACATATTTTAGCTTCAATCTAAATAAATTCCACCATAATAGTGCTGTTACATATAGCCATATGGAAAAAAAAATCACTTCCTTCTAACATTATCAGTCCGATAAAGTGTGCCGGTGATTATTATATATCCCAGTAAACACGAGACTTTGAACAAATGCTAGTTAAATGTTGGGCCAGCGTCGCAGACGGTGGGCCAGCATTAAACTAGAATTGGTTGAAAGTCTCGTGTTTGCAGCTGCATGGGATCATTCAAGTCTTTTTCATTTCTTAGAAAAAGTAGCTCCTCAAATAAGAATTATATAGAATAAAATATTGATTTCTAGATAACGTATTTTATAGTATATTCACTATGAAATGATAACGCGTGTGTCATTTAGCGTTTGACCTTGTGTCAATCATGATAACGACATTGAAATTATATACCACAACAAGAAATAGTCATTGATTGCTGGTTTAATCTCAGCCGGATTAGCGTACCCAGGAGCGCAAAAGGTGGTCATCACTTGGCCTTGCGGTTATATAGCCCCAGTATGTACACAGAGAAAACCCTGACGTGTGCCGCCGCCGCCGCCGCTGCCGCCGCCGCCGCGTCTTAACCCTTTAAGCGCTGATCAAGTTTAAAACCATAATTATTCTGCTTTTTTGCTTGTCTTTAAAAAGAAATTTCGCATAAGAAATGAGCGTTCAATTTGCTACATTGGCATAAGTTTTTCAATCAAATTGTGTGCATTTGAATATTTTTCACACACTTGAATTTGTGGGTCGCGGTGGATACAAATTTCAATTCTATAGTAGCGCATTATGGGTTAACATTGTGGGCCCCAGATTTAACATTAAATATCACCAATACAAACTGGATTATAGATGCATTATAAAACACTATACAATCATGCGGTGAAGTTCACTACATTTTTTGTACGTTTGTATATTATTGTACATTACTTGTTTGATTATAACTAACCTCACAGAGATTCAGTTTTAAGTGATCTGGTTCTCAAAAGGTGGACGAAATCCACCAGCGGCGACTCAGGGATTTGAAAACGGTGGTGAACAGGTTGTGATTGGTCGCTCTCGTGAGACTTGTTAGCCAGATGTTCCGCCCAGCGCCGAGGGGTGTTGAGCCCTAAAAGGTGGGACTTATCTTTACCCCGAGCATCTGATAGCTCAATAGGGCGGGTTTGGGGTTTAGGGGGTCAGTCCGGCTTATCTTTTTGAATTCGGCGTCCTCCAGATTTCCTCAAAAACAATCATCTTCAATTAAGGACAGATTTAACCAATGGCATTCTCAGAGTTAAAATATCAGCCAACAGTCTACGTGGCGGCATTTCTACGTCTAATACTACAACATAAATAATTCCAAACAAGGCTGTCCACCGGAGGTCAATAGGTGTCACATGCCCCCAGGGTCCAGTTAGGATAAAACCGCAACGCTTCCCCCTCTAAAAGTAAAAAGGTATAGTGGTGAGCGGCGTGTGCCACGGGTGTTAAGAAAGTGACGGGCTTTTAATTTATGTTTCAGAACAACATCTTTGTTTTTATAAGTAATCCTTATATTTGAAAATAATCTGAACTTGCATGCGTGTGAACATATAGTACAGGCGTAGATACGTTGTTGAGACACCTGCGATAATATCATCAGTGCAGACAGGGGATCTAGCCCAATGTTGGTAGAATGTAGGGCCAGCGTCTGTGACGCTGGCCCTACATTATACCAACATTGGGTGATCAGGTGGCGTATGAATGGCTTATAATGGGGTCGGGTATATTGGCGCGTGCCACGCGTCTTTGAAGTGGGTTTAATAATCATACAGCCAGACCACCTTTACATCGCAACATTTTATTAGGCGGAACCCCGACTCCAAAGGCTAGCCCGCGTCTTTCTATGGCATATCAATGGAAACAGCCACCTCTTCATGACTAGGGTGGCTGGCTAGATTTAAACTAGTAGATTTCCCGAGTAATTTTAATAGATTTACCTTCTATTTAGAAAATAAAGTATTGGACGCATTAATAATATAATATAATCATAAATTATGATATAATCATAGTTCAAAAATTAGGCCTATATCTAAAAAGTATTTGACGCATTAATAACGTATTATGTCCTAAAAGATGGTGGACCACCGTCCCGCTTATATATAGCTGCCGCGGCAAGGTTTATTGTTCTATTTTTACAATGAATATTTGCATAAAATTTCACATAAACTTAGAGACGTTACCACTGTGAGAAGAAACGGCGCTTGGCATTGATCTGGCATCAGTCACTACACGTCGTTAAAATGGCAATTGACACCTGAAAACTTATAGAAAGACGTGGGTTTGAATCTCTCCGGAGCCAACCCTAAAGTCTCTGGGAAAATATAACAGCCCCATTCACCGTGTTGACTGATTGTGACGAAGAAGAAATAAAAGTGCAATAGTTATTATCTTAAAAGCCCAGCTAACATCCACCCAATGTTGGTTTAATATTGGGCCAGCATCGCAGCCGATGTTCCAGCATTAAACCGGCATTGGATCGATATCTTGTTTGCCGGGAAGCTGTGTGTGTTAGAGTAGGGCATGCCATTTGTATCATTTTCTAAAAATGTGATTGCGCACTATTTGAAATGTTGCCTATTTAAAATATATGAAGATGTAAAATCCGTTGTCATACTATAGGAAACGTATCACGAAAAATGCAGGTATTTCTAAAAGTGCGTAGAATAAATAAATCCCAAGTGACAGAAGACGTTGAGCCAATAATGGCCTAATGTTGGCCCACCGTCTTCGACGCTGGCCCAGCATTAAATCATCATTGGTTCAAAGTCTCATGTTTGCTGGTTAGTAGTCCTTGTACTGAATGGGTCTTTTTAACTGGAGGCAATCGGGACTAATTCTCTGGTATACATTTCAGATGTCTATTGGTCGAACACTAGAAAATACTAAAAGCTCATTAATATTCATGTGAGAAATGACAACTTGGTATAATTACGGTTATTTAGTGGTTCAGTGACCCGTGAGTACGTTAGCGCCTTGATTTATTTGAAAGCTAATTAAATTATCTGGCGACATTTGAATGTATTTTATTTTCAGGAATGTTAAAAATCCTTTGAATCTCTAGTGATTGAGTATAATTATACTAGACCACCCGGATTATAGAAACTGTCATGAATGAAATGTCACATACCAGCTAAGAATGAGTGGCATTTCCCATTGGTCTCTGTGATTAAATATTAACTGGTATAACAATTATGATTAATGTTTAATTTTCAATTACTTTCTATTACAATGAAGTTGTATTGACTCGAATATACATTAGAAGACTGTAATTATATAGGCTGTAAAAAATAGAATAATTCTCGTTCGGTGTGAAATTTTATAAAATAAATAGATAAATATAACATTAAAATTGTATTGAAACAAATGATTAACGTTATGTAACTCCGATTCAAATATTACTCACCCAGGCATAATATTGTAGCATACAGATTAAACAATCTGTTTTTTCTGAGGTTCCTTATTTTTTACAATGTTGCTCTCTCATTTTTGTTGGGATTTTGGAATTGCATGATGGTGCTAGTAACACCACTGAGAAAAAAAAAGTATATCCTAACTTGAAATTTAACCAATGTTTGTTTTTCCTGTAGAGAACGAGTCGGCCATGGTACTACTTGACTATTTCTATGAAGTAAATGTTGCACGATAGTGTTCTTTTGGGAACGGTCTGCGACGCTGTCTCAACATTGAACCAACATTGGGTGAACTATTCGCGTTCGCTGTGATACACCTGTAGCCGACGACGTACGTATGTCGCCATGTCGCCATGTCCACAGTCACTCCTAAACTGCCATGCAAAGCCAAAAGGCAGTAACTGCTTACTTGTAAAGTAAGCAGTTACTGCCTTTTGACTTTGTATGGCAGTATAACAGGTGTGTCAGTCGTCACGACATTTACCACTTATTGTCAAACTGACATCAGAAAAAAGCGCGGTCAGATTCGTCCGGCATGGCGTTCTGTAAGGGAGATTTCGGCCCCTCGCGAGACTACATCATCCGGATGCCGCGCTCCTGGCTGTGTTCTCACGGTTTCTGTCGGCGAGGTCACCAATTGGTATGAGGTCTACATTCTGATGCCGGTATTGTCTCACTGGTTACGCAGAATGCCTGTCACGCCGGCGTTCATGGACTCGCCCTGCATTGTATTCAGGTTTAGGCATAAAAAAACAATATTTTCCTTCCCCGCCGTTCATAAAGATTCAGTAGGCTTATATTGGGGTAGTATCAGTGGCAGAAAGGTAGCGCACTCGGCATTAGACTGCTCGCATTGAATTTCAAACCCTATGTCTGGAGGGCAGTGTGATCTTGTTTATCTCACCATCATCAGGATTTTTCTGGCCCAGCTTAACCCGGATGTGCATAAATCTTGTCACATGTCCAATTCACTCACAAATCAAGCAAGTAATGTATTAAAGGGACCCCGTGGGATGACATCAATTTTCGCTTTTAATTTTGTAATAAAGTATTGTATCCCACAGATCATGTTTTTATATATTTTTTTAAGAATTTTTAGATTTAAAAAATATTCTATATCAACGTTCACGAAAATCTAAACGAACTTTTTGTATACCTAAAGGACTGTAATTGAATGTTTTCACAGCATTCGGCCACATGTTGATGCCGTCGGCCCAGCGTTAGATAGCCAATCAGTTCTGCAGATGTATCTCCCATGTCCTGAATTTAAGACACCAATTAGCGGCGACTGTTTTCATGTGCCATGGAGTAGGCTTTGATTCCACCGTGTGATGGCAATATACGACATGGAAATAAAACTAGTTCAGTCTTTTTCGGTGCTTTAGAATTGTTTGGTTTCTTTTATACTTTTTTTGCATTTTTAGTTAAGATCAGTAGGCCTTAAAGCCTCATATTAAGTAAATTTCAAAGTTGATAAAATTTAAAATTCTCATCCCACGCGGGGTCCCTTTAAACTCGTCGAGAAATGTGTTGTCATGGTGACTATGGTGACTATAATTACAGTGTACTGTGTCGACCTACCGTCTTACCTGGGTAGTTGACTTTGTCTTTTCATGCCTCCAGCATCTCCAGGGTAGCAGGTGGGGTATTTGTGGAGGAATGACTGACACATTAGAAATCGCGTGTGAACAACACCACTATTTATCTAGCGTGTCTCCGTCCTTGACATTCTATAATGCAGATATGTCTCATAGTATACATTATTAATAGACGGGTTATAGATGATACAGGAAAACGAGGCATTCACAAATACTGGGTTAATATTGAAGCCGTTGAAAGAATATTAATCCAGGATGGTTTTAATTTTTAATTTCTGGTTTAATTTAATCTTTTTCAACATGTTATGATTGAATATGCGCTGCAGAAAAATAATGTTCACTTGGATACTCAGATGTTAAAATACGTAAGATATGTTTTATGTGTCCTTGGTGGTATATTATTTTACAAACTTTTCTAAGTAAATACTCAGGGTGTTGTGCATGTATTTTTCATCTGTACGATTTCCCTTTTTGCCCCAAAATAAATATGCTATTTTAGCCTTTAAAACGCTGAAATATTTTTAAAAAAACCATGGAGTTTTTTGCAAGTTTAAATCATCACAAATGTATTTGTTATATGTTTCCGCTTCATTTGAAAACATATAGTATAGGTCCACGGTCATAGTTTTTTACTATTTCAGCGCGGGGATCGTCTTTAGACGTCAGAATCTGACGTTATAGACGGCAGATTCTGACGTCTAAAGTCGATCCCCGCGCTTTACGAATATTGGTAGCGAAATTCCACCTACTTTTATGACAACAAAACGTACTCTTTGCCGAGAACCAGTTGGCAGCTCTTTGAATACCGCACGGACAGGTGGGTGGCACAGTCATAGAGAACATAACCGGTGGACATAAAGAAACAGTAACGCTCACACACGCCCTGCCAAGATGTCAGATGAGTTCGATATGAGAGTACCAGATGTAATGAGGGGTCCAGAGGAGGGGGGTATGGGAGAAGCTAAGTCGCCTCAACATCGTTTTTATTTTCTAAAAGATGGTCATTTTGATCCGCAAAATCCACTTGGGTGGACTGAGAAATTATTTTTTCACACTGAAAATTATATTTAGTTGGAAGCCAAACAATTTCCAATTGGACCCCCTTTTTAATTTTCTGGATTGTATTTCTCATTCTCACATTCTGTCAAGTGGTTTCACTATTTCAGCCCATATCGCACTTTTATCTATAGCTGAACATATGTGACTTGATCGTGTGGGAAAATACGAACGTTGTTATTTTCCGTGTGGTATGGGGAATAAAGCACACGTTCAATGAATAAGGTGTGAGCCTTAAGACACATAAAACATAAATAAAACACCTTATCCATTGCACATTCGCTGTATTTTTTCCAACAAACCGCAATAAACCTCGTTTGCATATCTTACGTATAGGAACCGACCACGGTTTCACCAGCCAACTTACGTCACAATTGTGTCTTAACTATCAACACATGATCAAGTCTAAGTCAATGAGTGGACTTAAGCCTGACTTAAGGTGGCTTAATTAGGCCGGTTGATGAAACCGGCCCCTGGTGATCAGTGGTGATGTGGATGGGTTAAAAAAGCCACCTGTATTCGGTTTTCATTTCTTGTTGAGGGTTTTCTGTGGTGACCCAGTAAACGCAAAATATTTGTATAGCATTTATACAATGCTGGGCCAACGTCGAAGACGTTCGGCCGACGTTGTATAAATACAATACAAATGTTTTGTGTTTACTGGGGAGGGCCCTGATGCAGTGGTTAAGGTTGACTGCTTGGAAAGTCGGAGGTTGCGGGTTTGAACCCCGCTCTGGCCTTCAAGTTTCTTTCTTGCTCACTTGTAAATATTAAATATTGTGGGGAGCCTCTGCGATCGGG